>JBBHKE010001768.1:214644-290526 GCA_037447655.1 Zygnema cylindricum
TTACTTCGTATCAGTTTCTCTCTCCTGCGATTTTTTTATACTTCACAATTTTAGCGTCCTCTCTCTTTGACTATGCTTCATATATAGAATTTTTTGCCCTTGTCCCTCTCTCCCTCGTCTTCTCCCTCTCCCTTTCCCTCCCTAAGTTTTTGCCCTTGTCCCTCTCCCTCTCTCCCTCTCCCTCCCTTAGTTTTTGCCCTTGTCCCTCTCTCCCTCTCCCTCTCTCTCTCCCTCTCCCTCTCCCTCCCTCATACTTCACAATTTTAACGTCCTCACTCTCCCGACTGTGCTTCATATATAAAAGTTTTTGCCCTTGTTCCTCTCTCCCTCTCCCTCTCCCTCTACCTCTCCCTCTCCCTCTCCCTTATACTTACTTGACAATTTTAGCGTCCTCACTCTCCCGACTGTGCCTCATATATAAAAAATTTGACGGCGGTTTTTCCTCCCCTTCCTCATTTTCCCACGGAATCGGTACCTTTTCCGTTCCGTTCGAAATATCCATGGGTAATGAAATATACTCCTATACTCTGTAACTCCTATACTCCAACGAGGGGGTTGAGCGGAGGAGAGGAGAGAGGAGGTGTCCATTGTTGATTTTAGGCAATCTCGGACGATAGCATTTACGGATATCGGAGCGCCGATATTGTGTACGAAAATCGGATCCCGGATATTGTACGGACGGCATAATCGAATCGTACGGAATCGAGTGACGATTCCACGACAAACATTTTCGGCGGAAATTCTGACGCATATTTGGGAGCTGCCACCGACGGCTGACATTACCTATTTTGGCGTGTAGTAATTCGACCACACAGTGCACACATTCAGCAACAAGATTGGAGTGCACATGTACAAATAGCAAGCATTCTACAGAAGAGATTATCTCTCTTAGAACAAGCTTTCATAAAAATTTTGACAGGCAATGATGTGCAACAGTTTTATTCATAGAAAACATCATTGTACAGAGATCACAGAGATTAGACGAATAGTCATTGGAGGAGAATCCAACTTAATTAGATAGAGAATGTCCAAGAGACAATTGTAATTCCTACTTCTATAATTCCATTTAAAGCTGCTTAAACCTGCCTCAATCTATTGTCTACATCTATTTCTACTCCCATCTCTAAACCCTTTGTGAGCCACATATCGGCACTACCTTCTAGTGTATGTTCTAGGCTTATCTACTTTAGCCCTCGGCTAGGGGCTAGGGTGAGCACCTAAAACTAATAATTATGAGTGCAGTTTTACATGCGATCGCCATTATTTTAGTCCACATTTCGTAATGTTTTACTTAACAAAGTACACTTTTGTTTGGACTGACACTTCTGTACTCCACACTATTCAAGAAGATCATAAATTATATTTATTAACGCTAATTCACCAGAACCTTACTTAACGTAGAAAAAAAAATGTTATTGATTCTATTTTAGGTTTTCGGGTCAAATTTAGGCGGTGCCGATATAGCATTCATAACCCTAATAACGATTGGCGGTGTAGTCTACAAGTTTGAGAGGTTCCCACGTGTGAAAAATATCTTTAAAGTGGAATGTCGATTAGAGCTGAAAATCTTCAAACCTTTCTTATTGAATAGAAAAGGAAACGGCCCACTTTGCAGGTGTTAGTAAATATTTTCTATCCTTATCACATGACGAGTGTGTAGCCAAGGCGGCCGCATAGTTAAAATTAGTATCCCACGTGGCACACGTCATGGCATATTTTTTTGCACTCTAGAACGAACTCCAAATTTAGAGACTACGTGTACTTCCTTTTTCCCTCGTTTAAACTTCCACTTTTCCCTTTCTTTCTTTTGATATGTTGTTTATGTTTAAACACGTGACAAATATCTAACGGCTTCGCTCTTTACCAAAATTTTGTAGCTATTGCGTCATATTCGTCCTTATTGTTGCTGCTGTTGAGGTTGCTCTGGAGGTAGCCAAGGTGGCATTCCATGGGAGATTTTTCAATATTCGATGTTATATTCAATATGTTAAATTCGTATTTTTTCATATCTTTTGGGACAACGACGGTCAGGCACCTTCAATGTGATTCTCGCTCCGTGCACGCTCTTCTATTTTACGATTGAATGTGGAGAATACAACGCGGGCCATACTTTTGTTTGCGGCCGAGCTGTACTTTGGAAATTGTATGATTAGCGTTCTGTGCACGGACGGCGCATGAAAGGAATTATTCAAGTTTTCGTGGCATACGGCCTTAGATACACATTTCATCCTTTTCTTCTCTCAAAGGAGAAAGCGCGTCTACCATATTTTCCGTTAATCTTTTTCTTCATGTGTGCCTTGTTCAAAAAAGCATCGCCTATGTTACTCTAATCGTGCTTGCCACGTTGGATTATTTGTTATTGTTGAAAAGAGGTAATTAATAGTTCACTTCCCTATTTTAGTTTTGTTTTAAAGAAAGAGAGTGAGGATCAAAGGCGCGCCATGGCTGCCGCCATATTTAGAAAGTGGCAGTTTTTGCAGATAAGGGTATTTTGGATAAAATGATGCCTAGGTCTAGATTTGAACCTGTGACCTCTAGACCCTTTATAGACTAACGCCTTAACCATTAAGGCGTTACGAAACGATACACGTGACGGGTTTCATAAATATATAAACATTAACGAAACAGCTAATTAACAGCAGACTAACCAAAATGAGCAATTTCTGCATGTACGCGAATCTGAACCGTGTAAAATATGTTTTGATCGGACGGCCGGCATTAAAGCCGCCACGCGAAGTGAGCTTTTCGGCGGCATACGGATATAGCGTCACGCGGTGCCACGTGGCGCCACATTATTTGATACCGGAGAAGATGGGAGGAGGAACCATGGCTTCCGATATGACAGGTGTCACCTTGTAGACCTTGTCGTACAATAGTTGTACAATAAGTACATCGCCCATTGTACCTTCTTGTACTTTATAGTGTTCCTATTGGACTAGGGTTTAATAGTAGGTAGTCGTGAGTAGGCAGACCGAGACTTAGTAATATTTAGGTACCTCTCTCTCTAAGAGAGCTTGTAACTATAAAGGTCATCTTTGACCAGCCATAACTTACTGCTCGGGTGAGCAAATTCAGTGATTCTTTTTGCGTTTGACTCAGGGGAGTCTTGTCCTCACAAGGGTGAGAGTGGTCAGAATATTTGTGTGCCTGGGCGGCGCTTATTCAGCGGGAAAGTAGAAGGGGCAAATATTATCCTAGAGGCTTTACATAGGCTGCTCATTCTGTGGGTCAATGGAGACCACAGAATTTCAGGTTATGGGCCCACCCTCTAGGGTGCCCATATTTGATGGATCAGACTTTCTTTATTGGGAAATGATGATGGAGGGAGAACTATTTGAGAAGCATTTATGGGGCATAGTGTCTGGACAAATTCGATGCCCACCTCCACCTGGGTTTGGAGGGACACGTTTTTCTGGCACCTCCGCCTCTACAGTTGGTAGAACAGCTGCCACCATCACCGAGGATGAAGATGAGGAAGGAGAAGAGATTGTCATGGAAGGAGAAAAGGAAAGAGTTGCAACTCAAGTAACACCATTGCCGAAGGCGATACCGGCAGCAGCACCACCAGCAACAACGACAAGGGTTCAGACCGAAAGATCAGAGTATGAAAAGTGGAACTACAAAGACAAGGTTGCTAAGCTCTTAATTCTTAAAAGTGTAGCAAAGGGCATTGCCATTCCCCTTATGCATGTCAAATCTTCATCTCAGATTTGGATATCACTAGTTAACAAATATAAGAGTGGATCATTGCAGCAGCAACAGTTGGCAGAAAATAAGATTGCAGCTTATACTTATAAGGGAGGAAGTATGGATAATTATTGCAATGATTTAGGAGCATTGTTTGGAGAGTTAGAGAGTGCAGGTAACTCATGGTCTGAGAGACAAAGAGTGAACACATTAATGATGAAACTACCTGAAGAGTATGAGAATATCATTAACCGATTGCAGGACATAAGAGATAGCAATTGGAATTGGGATGACACTGTGGGAATGATTTTAGTGAAAGAAAGCACCATAGAGCTTAGGAGAGGGAGTCCAAGTGTTCAAGCATTGTCTGCAGGAGCTGATTGGCGGAAGCGTGATGAGGAGAGAGGGAAAGATCCTTATCGAAACTTTGGTGGAAGAGGACAAGGAGGTGGCAGATTTGATAGACAGGGGAGAGGAACTTCTCAAGGAGGATTATGTCACTTCTGCAAGAAACCGGGACACTATATGGCAGATTGTGTCAGACTTCAGATCTTCGACTGAAAGATGGTCAAGGAACTTCAAAGGACGGAGGAAAGAAAAAGGCTTTCCTGACTCAAGTTCTTGATGAGGAAGTGGAAGGAAAAACTGAACCTGAAGAGGAGCTTGAGGAGCTTCTCCTTAATCCGAAAAACACTGAAAAGCATGTCGACATTCCACGGAGACAAAAGTGTGCTTTCGGAGGTAAGAGGGATCCACCCGAGGATGGGTGGATCATAGACTCAGGGGCTTCAATGCATATGTGCAAAGATAAGCGGTGGTTCACTAAACTGAGAAAGATCCCAACAGTTGAGATAGAGTACGGAGATGGTAGAGTAGAAACCACAAGTCTTGTTGGAACTGTTGACTTGAAGGTTCTAGTTGATGGAAAGGCCTCAATTGTAACACTCTCAGACGTTCTTTACATTCCACAACTTAGCAAGAACCTAGTCTCAACAGCTGTCCTAGATGAAAAGGAGTTTGAAACAGGAACTAGGAAAGGAATCTTCACAGCAAGCTTTGATAATGAGGTTTATTTCATAGCTGAGAAGGGCAGTCAAGGAATGTTCAGAATTGTACTTTGCAATGAAAAGAGTGTTCTCTACTCGTGTGCAAGTGAGATGATGCTTTGGCATAAAAGGTTGGGGCATGTGCATCTAGATAGATTAAAGAAAATGAAGAAAAATGGAATAGTGGAGGGTATTACTTATGAAGATGATGAGACCTTTGATGATTGTAGTGGATGTGCCCAAGGGAAGATTCATAGACTTCCATTTCCAAAGGCAACCACATTTAGGAGAGAGAAAGTATTAGATCTAGTTCACACTGATGTTTGGGGACCTGCTAGGTATGTCTCACATGGGGGGAAAAGATGGATGTTAACTATCACAGATGATTGGTCTAGATACACGAAGGTATACTTTCTCAGACATAAGTCAGAGGTATTAAGATGTTTCAAAGAGTATAAAGTATGGAGTGAAAAGCTACATGAAACCTCAATAAAAGAGATAAGAAGTGATAATGGGAAAGAATACACCTCAAGGGATTTTGAAGAATATCTTAAAGAAGAAGGAATTCATCATGAGAAAACTGTTCCCTATAATCCGGAACAAAATGGGGTAGCAGAAAGAGTGAATAGAACTTTAGGAGATATGTCCAGAAGTATGTTAAGTGATAAGAGGATAGGGCTGCAGTTTTGGGCTGAGTCTATGAACTATGCTAATTTCATCAAAAATAGAGTCCTAACTTCAGCAAATAAGGAGGAAACTCCGTATGAGAGGTGGACAGGAAGAAAGCCTGATTTGTCTAGTTTGAGAGTGTTCGGAAGTCAAGTCTACAGTTTGGATTCCGATAAGACTAAATGGAAGTTAGAGGGAAGAGGGAAACCAGGATATCTTGTAGGATATGATGAGAGCACAAAAGGATACCGAGTGTATGACTTGAAAAAGAGAGATATAATTTTGGTAAAACACATAGTGGTGATGAATGAAGAGAAGTCCATTGATCCATTCAAATATAATAAGGAAGTCAAAATCAGATTTGAAACGGATCAGTTTTCTGACTTTGACTTTGAAAATGAAGAGAAGGAAGAGGGAGAAAAAGAAAAATCTGCAGATCTACCAAAGGAGAAGGAGGAAAGGACAACATCCGAGGCAACGCCACAATACGAAGTGGAAACCGATGAGGAACTTGATGAGACACCGGAATTGGAAGATAGGGAAGCTGAAAATTTCCCAAAACGAAACCCAAGAATGCCTTCCATACCAGCGTCCGATTTTGAAGGGGGAAGAAGAAGTAGTAAACGACTTCAAGAAAGACAAGTAAATAACCAACTCACAAAGATGTCTCACCCAGATGAACCTCAAACATACTTAGAGGCCATAAACACTCCAGAAAGTAGCCGGTGGATCACAGCTATAAATGAAGAAATGGCCTCTATCATGGAAGCCAATACATGGGAGTTGGTAGATTGTCCACCGGACCGAAAACCGATCGGATGTAAGTGGGTGTTTAAACTTAAATTAAACCCGGATAATACCATTGAGAGGTACAAAGCTAGGTTAGTTGCAAAAGGTTATACACAGAAAGAGGGGATAGACTACGAAGAAACCTTTGCACCTGTAGTCAGATTTCCTTCTGTTAGAATCCTTTTAAGTATAGCCGCAGCGGAGGATATGGAAATCCACCAGATGGATATTAAAACTGCCTTTTTGCACGGAGAGTTGGAAGAAGAAATTTACATGAGGCAACCGGAAGGATTCGTGGAAAGTGGGGAAGAAAACAAAGTTTGCAAACTGATAAAATCACTCTATGGGCTTAAGCAAGCCCCGCGACAGTGGAATATAAAGCTCGACGAATTTCTGACCGGTTTGGGGTATATCAGAATTAGTTCAGATCACTCTATATATTTATTTGAGGATGAGAATGGAGTGATATTTATTGCTATTTATGTGGATGATTTGTTGGTCTTAAGCAAGTCCTTAGATAAAATTAACAAACTAAAACGGGATCTTAGAAGCAGTTTTGATATGAAAGATCTTGGCGAAGCAAAGTACATTTTGGGAATTCAGATGGAGAGAGATAGAGGGAATAGAATTATAAGACTCACTCAAAAAGAAGCAATCGGTAATATGCTAGAAAAATTTCAAATGGAGAAAGCAAACGGATGTACTACTCCCATGGATTTGAAGAAAGTGAGTGAGGGGAGTGAAGAGGGAGGAATATTCATCATTAATGATGAGATGGACGAGATAGAAAGAAAATTTATGGAAAATATCCCTTATCGGCAGATTGTAGGCAGTTTAATTTATTTTATGAACTGTACCCGTCCGGATATAGCTGCAGCTGTAGGTGTCCTTAGTAGAAATCTAAATGAACCAAGAAAGAGAGATTGGGAGGCTGCCAAAAGGGTGATGAGGTATCTGGTGGGGACAAGGGAATTATGGTTGCATTTGGGAGGGGAGCACACTGACATCACCACTTGGAGTGATGCCAGTTATGGAGATGTGCCTTTAAGGAGGTGTACGACTGGATATGTGTTGCAAATTGGATCCGGTGCATGTTGTTGGAGTAGCAAGCAACAAAAAGTAGTTGCTCAGTCCACTATGGAGGCTGAATACATGGCTTCCTGTGCTGCCACCAAAGAATTAATGTGGGTTAAATCCCTTCTTGAAGAACTTGGGTTCATGAAGTCTGGAACTCAAAATGTTTTTTGTGATAATCAAGCTGCTATCTCTATTGCAGCTAATCCGAAACATCACTTCAAAGCTAAGCATATGGATATTAGACTAAGCTTTGTCAGAGAGAAGGTAGAAAATAAAATTATTAAACTGGTTCATAAAACTGATAGAGAAATGATTGCAGACATGATGACAAAAGCAGTGCCTTCCCCTAAATTGATTTATTGCAGAGAAAACTGTGGATTAAAATTGAAAAGTGACTAGGAATTAAGGGGAGTGTTGAAAAGAGGTAATTAATAGTTCACTTCCCTATTTTAGTTTTGTTTTAAAGAAAGAGAGTGAGGATCAAAGGCGCGCCATGGCTGCCGCCATATTTAGAAAGTGGCAGTTTTTGCAGATAAGGGTATTTTGGATAAATGATGCCTAGGTCTAGATTTGAACCTGTGACCTCTAGACCCTTTATAGACTAACGCCTTAACCATTAAGGCATTACGAAACGATACACGTGACGGGTTTCATAAATATATAAACATTAACGAAACAGCTAATTAACAGCAGACTAACCAAAATGAGCAATTTCTGCATGTACGCGAATCTGAACCGTGTAAAATATGTTTTGATCGGACGGCCGGCATTAAAGCCGCCACGCGAAGTGAGCTTTTCGGCGGCATACGGATATAGCGTCACGCGGTGCCACGTGGCGCCACATTATTTGATACCGGAGAAGATGGGAGGAGGAACCATGGCTTCAAATATGACAGGTGTCACCTTGTAGACCTTGTCGTACAATAGTTGTACAATAAGTACATCGCCCATTGTACCTTCTTGTACTTTATAGTGTTCCTATTGGACTAGGGTTTAATAGTAGGTAGTCGTGAGTAGGCAGACCGAGACTTAGTAATATTTAGGTACCTCTCTCTCTAAGAGAGCTTGTAACTATAAAGGTCATCTTTGACCAGCCATAACTTACTGCTCGGGTGAGCAAATTCAGTGATTCTTTTTGCGTTTGACTCAGGGGAGTCTTCTCCTCACAAGGGTGAGAGTGGTCAAAATATTTGTGTGCCTGGGCGTCGCTTATTCAGCGGGAAAGTAGAAGGGGCAAATATTATCCTAGAGGCTTTACATAGGCTGCTCATTCTGTGGGTCAATGGAGACCACAGAATTTCAGTTATCTAAATTCATGTTTTCAGCTATACATTTCATCCTTGCGGTAGAAAAATATGGATTGTTGAGCGACGAAAGAATTGTGGAGTGGAAAAAGAGAAAGCCTTCTGTAAAAATCCTCCCCCCATTTTTTTATAGAATTTCTTTTTGTCTGTTTGTTCATTGGTTAAGTAAGTTTCGGTTGTGATATTTTAGTCTCTAGTACCGTCAATTGGAACTGTAGTTAGCTTTTCGAGTCACGGACAAGGCAATGGCCAAAGAGATCATGTTTGCGGCCAGGAACATTTCATGGAGTTTTCAAATTTCGAAGTACAAAGATGAGGTGTTCAAATGTTCTTCGTTTTTAATCATCTCTGTTCTCCTTATGATGTACACATCAAAGAAAAATAATGGGTTATTGATTCAGGCGCTTTGCATCTCTTGTGCACTAACGCGAAATTATTTCCGGATATGGGCGCATTAATCATCCTAAAACGGATATTTGTTACTAGTAGCCATGTTATTCATGTGAGTACAATGGGAACCGTATCCTTACATTTACTTACGTTTGACACAAACACCGTTTAAGAAGTAAACAAAACAACATTAAAAGACGTCCTATTCATTCTTAACGATTTTGAAAATTTACTTTTCGTACCACAACTTCAACCAATTCGTTGGAGCATAGTTTCACACGACAATGGCTCCATCCAAATAATGAAGCAAAATGGAGACGTAGGAGAAGGCTCCTTATTCAATTCCCTCCACAACACCCATCCAATTCCCTCATAGGCGGCATATTGAGGCAAACGACAATATATAAAGAGGATTTAAGCTTGTGGCATCATTCGACGTGTCACAACTTCAAGGGAGATTTAAAGGAAATGATGAAAATCGCTTTTGTTCGTGGTCTTAAGATAAAAAATGATTCGCTTGACTGCATCCCAATGCGCCTTTTTTGGCACTTGACAATATCTACTGACCACAAAAACGACCGCCAAAATATGAAGTCGTATGCCTGCACTAAGGTACATAAGACTCTCAGTCATCCTACAATATGGGACGGGTACCTAAGACTCTCAGTCATCCAACAATATGGAACGTCAACCAAACAAATAGGCATGGCTTTTGATTTGGCGATTTGTGAAGTGCATCAGATGTTGTTATGTTGATTGGGGAGGATATTACGATATAAGGAAATCTATTGCAAGGTACTCTTTTGTTTTTGGTGGGGCGATAATCTTTTGGAGTGCGCAACTCAGACGAGCTATCATTTTGAGCTTAACCGAATCAAAATATATGGGTGCGTTTAGAACAATTGTTTGGGTATATTCTACATTTCAAAACAAAAAGCTAAACCTTGATTTATATTATAAAAAAATTGATGAATAATCTTGGTTGTACGTTACTTTACTTTTAAGATAATCCATATTTGAGACCCAAGAAGATTTGTTTTGATCCTCACGACTTCTTTGAAAGTAACACGATGTAAATTTCTAGCAAATTAATGAATTCAACAAGTAAATAGGAATGAAACCCATTTATATATGGGTTTCAAGTGGTTTATAACATAAATTCGTTTACTTGATTGAGGCTTACAAAATATATTTGACATTTATTTAAAAAGATGTAACGATTAGTGTTCGTAATTGATAGTGCAAGGTCTATATTAAAAATAGGTATATGCCCTAACAAGTTATAAGATGAAGGAATAAAAAGATTTCAAGCCTATTATTTGTGGAGTAATGAATAAATAAGTATTTTACGACGCACGCTTGTTGATTTCGTAAGATATATTGTATATAACGTCATCACGAGTTATTATAATTTGTGAGTAGTTTCGCTCGAGGATTCGTGATGCGCGTCCATGGAAAGTGGTATTTCATTCCTTTTTGCTGGGAAATATAACCCAATGAAAATTAACCTTTGATTGGTTAAAAAATATTACTTGTTTGTCTGTATTTTATATACTTTTCTAATGATCGGTCAAAAAAAAAATTGATCAATATTTTTTGTTCTTTGGTCTAAATAGACCACGGAAACCACCAAAAACTATACCTCCCCAGCGATGAGAAAAATAGACCAATGAACAATCATGTTGAATGACACCCTCTCTATGTGTGTGCAGATAACTACGAAAGTTTCATCAAAAACGCATACAATAGTTTCGTCCCAAATGAAACTTTAAGCAATACATAAACATCCTCAACATATGAAACAAGTACATCATAACATCCACAAAACATTTGAGTTTCACTTCAGACTTTCCATTTAGTAAACAAAGATAAAAAAAAAACTATGGCTTACTCCTAAGCACCTTACACACACTCGACTACTCTAAAGTACTTCATCTTTGGTCCCTGCTTTCCATAACTCATTTTTAAATTAATTAACAAAGGTCATATCAATATATACACTTGTGAGTTATCTACTACTAACTACTTGCCCTACGTAACTAGTAATTTCCACTAAGTAATATGTACAAGCTTTCACTTAATTTCTATACTTTTAAATAAATGTGATCATTAAACCCACTATAAGTTTCAATTGGACAAAATAGAATTTGTCATGTGCATACTCCTACAAAATATTTTGCGTTGTTGTGCTATTTGAGGTGAATTTAACGTTTAGTTGTTACCATAAGTTGTGTTTAATCCGATGGCACCTTGTATACCATATCAAATGTTGCCGCGGGAACCTACTAGATAGCGTGGAGTAATCGTACTTGTCTTAGAAAATATACAGAGAAAATGTTCCTCTGTCGTGACGCGAGTACATATTCATTCGCAAAATGTCATCGCATAGTAGAAATGTTATCCGTAGCGTAGGTAGTCCTTTGCCATAAATGTCGCGTTTTTGTTAGTACATGTGATGAATCTTTAATCATGATTGTCGTAGTCGCATAATTGTCCACTTGCACATAAATACTTGTTCGTACTGCCGCTAATAAATTGCGTGATGCTCCATGAATAATAATGCGGCACGTGATCATATTCTAGTGGCTTTTAGAAACCGAACCTCCAAATAATACCAAATTACATAAACCATGAATCATTTACTCCCCCAAATTCCGTATGTCTCATACCTTAATATTAAGGCTACACTAAAACACGTGTACGAAACTAAGTCTTTAGAACAACTTATTCTTGTCATTAACAACCCACGTAACTCCATATCGCGAGTAGTCAAAGCGAAAGAGTTGTTAAGTAAATTAGCGGAATCCCCTTTTTCACTAATTTTCGATGCATTCTCTAAAAAATAATGAAAGTTTGGGTCTAATAGGCATTTGTACCAGAGGAAGAGGATGATTTTTAAGCAAAAACCATGAAGCCAAAATCGAATCCCCTCACCAAACTATTATGTATTTGGAATCTTAGGTACACGAAGTTCACAAGTAACCTTCTCCAATTTTTTGAGGCTTCCCAATGAAACAATTTTGACCATGCTCAACTGGTTGGAAGGATTATTATCTCGAGCAACATACGAGGAGGATGTTTATTAGGGAACAGCTGAAGATGTCACATACTCCACTACAATTGCTTGTTGGTTCATTTAGTCCAATTTTCCATAGAAAAGTCATTACGACGCAATGTAATTTCATAAGTAGTTTTTCGCACAAAATTTTTATCAACACTTGTGTGAAGTCTCATTTTTATTAGCGTAGATTTTCGCATGAAAATTATACGATGTGAAACGAATCCTTTGATTGGCTAAAAAAGGTTAAGTGTTAATCAAATATTTTGCTTACTTTTGCATTAGTTAGTTATGGTCAAAGTTGATCAATGATTGGCCTAAGTAAAAGCCTGTTCAAAGGAGTGTAAATTTTAGCCTGACTATTCCAAGGCGATAATGAGATAAATAGCTTGTGGAAAAAGGTAATTCAACATCTTTTTATTTGGAGAAATAACGTAGATATTCATTTTTTTTTTTTACAAAAAGTTAGTCTTGAGTGAATATATCTAAAGTTGAGCAATTGCAACTTCCAATTGAAATATCTTACTAGCTATAGATACATTTTTTGTAGGGCCAAGGGAAAAATACTTTAAAAGAAGTGTTGAGCCAAGAGGGCCAAATACCAAGCTAGTTTATAAAGTGTTCATTCTTGAATATGAGCGTTTTCTAGGTTAGTGTTGTTTTGAATTCATAGAATAGGTGAATGAGAGTTAATGTCCTAATGGGATTTGAGAGAGTTGGAAACTCATACACCAGTCCTCCATTATTTTTCTGATTTTTACATCTAGTAAATAAATGAATGGAAAGCTTTAGAGATTGAAATGTTTGTCTGTCATATCTTCAAAAATTACATCCTCCATAAATCTCGTTTGTTTGCCAAACAGCTCACCACAACAACGGTTATTTTTACGACCACGATTTCGACCCCTACTTTGAACCTATCATTTTTGACATAGCATTACAAACTCACGTGACCCCCTTTACCTAAAGATAATAGTATTTTGTCTTATACAAACACAGCAAAGGCATGTGATTGAGCATGTGACTTGAAAAGTAAGTCATATGGATAAAGTTAGAATGAGTCAGGTGGTTCGTCAGGTTATTGATTTTTTCTTGCCCTTTGCCTCTACTCGTAGGCCTCCTCCTATGGCGCCCTTTCTTTCTCGAAGGTAAGTAAATTTTGCAAATTTGAAAACATCGGTAATCAAGAATGTGATGGATGTAGTTCCTCTTGGAGAGCTCACCCGATTGCCGTCGCTTGGCTTGAGGTAGTTAACTTCATTTTTTCCGAGTTGTATGGTCCTTCACCAAAAGGATCTCTTTAAGAAGAACCAAGTTATTTAGTAGTACAATATCAGATCGGTCACTTTGTCCTCCTCCGTATTTAGACTTGAATATTTGAGAGTTGCGCCATAATAATATTGTATCTCTTAACGAAGTCTTCAACAAAATCACTTAAGTTTACCTTAAATTACATGAAGTCAACTATCCCCTAATGAACATCTATATGAGCTATAAAAAAAACTATTTTTGTGGGCATCGACCAAATTTGTTGATCATCTTCACTCCCCTTATCCAAATCCGAATCATCAACCACAACAAGTTTAATTTATCTTCTTATTTGCCTTTTTATCATCAAGACCACCATTCTAATCTCCATCATCAGAATCTATATCACAATTATCAAACAAATGCGACTTGTATCTTCGCATTGCCTCTCCGAATAACTCATTGACATGTCGAAAAAGACCATCAAAGAGGTTCCAAAGTTACTTAACCAAAAAAATAACCCCTTCTCTCTTTTGGCTAAACCGATCAGTGGGAAAGGTGTCATTATATTGTGCGCTTTTAAAATTAGATCCGTTATCCTAGGTCTTTAAGAAGGTTATTTTGCACAAGGTGAGTTATCAGGTTGATATGGTCGAAGGACTAACCGACGAAGAAACTAACCTAGGAGGTTTAGTTTTTTGACTACCCATGGCTACCACACTAGCTACACTTTACAAACAATGGAAAACACCTGCTCTAAAACGAAATAGAAGGATCGATATTCACCAAAAAGTAATAACCATTTACAAAATGAAATAAGCGGGTGGATAAAGATGATGGTCATGAAAGCAAGAGAGAGAGATTCGGCCAAAGTAGCTAATCTCTATACAAATTATAATCCTTTGGTCGTCGTTTTGGAAACCTTTAAATAGGCGGTGCTTGTCTTTCCGCGCATTGTCTATTCCTAGTACAAAAGTGTATATGACAAGACAATATGTTAACGGGCACCGTCTATAGACGTTTTACAGTATGTAAACGGGCACGGTTAGAAATGTAATGGCCACCTAACGGGATGTAACTTACAAAGTAGTCCATCAACGAAACATTTTGCTGTCTCGCTAATAGAATGTATCATTTCGAAACCGCAAAAAGCGGCTTCGATGCGAGATTAAAAACCGACAATATACGAACTGACAATTGTAGTAAAAAATCCCACGAATGACCTCACCAGTGATGTAACTTCCACAATACACCCTTAACGATATTGTTGTTGCCGTATGCGCAGTTTACGAACCGACCACCTATAAACCTTGCGGCATAGTTTATCTTTTGGAAACCGCAGAAAAGGTCGCCGTTGCGTGTTTACAAACTAACAATCTAAGAATTGACGATTGTAGTACCACATCCAACAGGCGACCTCATTGGTTGTGTAACTTCCACCGTAGACCATTAATGAAACATTATACCGTACCACCTGCAGAATGTATTGTTTCAAAACCGCAACAAGGGGCGTCGTTAAGATGTTACTGTACAAATGAACTAATATACTATTAATCGACAATATAGTCACAAATCCCTCGGGCTATCTCACTAAACGGGTAACTTTAGAAATAGGCGCGGTTCGGCAAAAGTTGCGCAAAGCCTGTAGATGCTTTATTTTACAAAAGCTCGGACCTTCAAAGTGGCGAAATTGGTGTACATGGCAAAAGCGTATGTTAATGTAGTTTCACAGTATTTAGGACTAGGAGACCAAAAGTGATAAATGAATATCCAAAACAGTCGTACGCCTATCCGAGTTGAATAGTTACTAAGAGTGTCAACAAGCAAACAATGTGTTGAACCTATTGAACACCTAGGGAAAATGAACAGGCGTGCCATTCGAGCGAAACCAATGCCTCAACCTACATGTGTTAAAATACAATTTCATGTAGGTAAGTTGATTTGTATATAAATGTAAAATGTAGACTATTGTTCATATCACGTGCACATAAGCCGTCCAAAGTCACAAAAAATTACAGGCATTAACATTATGTCATTGTGTTTCTCCCGTTTTAAATTGAGGTCGTTTCATGAAAGTGGCACAAAATGTGTAGATGTCAATAGCAAACATAGTTCACTATTGCACTTTGAAAGAGTCTATTATGCGTGTGTGTTGCTGACCAAAAAACCTTACAGTTTTTTTGCAAAATGTGTATCCGTGAGTACGCCTATTCGAGTTGTACAAGAATCAACAATATATGAACTCACAATGTATGAACGGACAGTATGAGAATTGATAATGTATGAACCGACAATATATGATTCGACAATATAGAAACCGACAACATATGAACCAACAATATATGAACCGACAATATATGAACCAAGAATGTATGAACTGACAATATATGAATCGGCAATACATGAACTGACAATATATGAATCGACAATATATGAATCTACAACATATGAACCGACAAGATATGAACCGACAAGATATGAACCGACAACAAAGTTACAAAACTGCTCCGATCGGGTAACTTTCAAAGTAGGCGGGGTTCGTCAAAAGTGGGGCGAAGTTTGAATACGTGTTTTAGAAAACATAACACAGACCATACCCATGTAGCGGCCATTGATTTTCTTAGAAAACTGATTGGTTTAAATATAAGTGGTGCACAAGCTGTGTAAAATTATGCTAAGAATTATTTATGTAAAGAATATGTTAAGGTAAAGATTTCAGATTCATGTCGTGTAACAAATCATGCACAAATGGGAAATGATAGTCTTAAAATTGACATTAGCTTTACAGCAGTTAGAAATATAAATTTCTAAAGCAACAAATCCTTGAACGTTCTTTGAGCTGTGAAAAATAGTCATAAAAAATACCCATTTCATCTCAGTTGGGGTACTCCCGCTGTGAAGCAAGCTGCATATGTCTAAAGTTCTAGACATTTGTGTTTGCCATACTATTATATCTTACATTTGACATTCTTTCGGTTTGGAGGTGTTTGCGATTTTGTCGTTTATCAAAACACCTTATGGTTGTTGTTCCCACGTATAATGTGCAAAGACTATTTACAATCCATTGTACTTCTTTGTAATATCCTATGAATCAAGATCCACTTTTTCATGTAAGATAAAACAAAACACAGACCATGCCTGTGTAACGGGCATTGATTTTCTAGTATTTTATCAAAAAGTTTTCCTCCGTGCACCACTAAAAGTCTTGTTTTTTACTCTTTTACGGAAACGCATCAAACATAAATTGACACCGCACGAAAACAGTGATTCACTAACTATTCACCACAAACCAACACCTGGCAGCAAAACCACAACAGTGCGGTGAACCAAAAGCGCGGTTACACACAACACTATGTACAAGCCGAAATAAAAACGTACGACAAGAAACAGACCGTATCGGAAGATCTCAATAGAAGCAATTTGAAACAAGTAAATGGACCAGAACTAAAGGACTCCACAGCGAACATGATACATATTCACATCAGTTCTAGAGCGCCAAAAATCGAATCGCCCGATTCCACAATGTTATCCAACAACAATGCCAAGAACCAAACTAAAAAAACGAAAAACGGCACTCACATAAAGCCTCTTTGAACAATAACTAAAAACGAAAAATTCACGAGAAAAAAGACATTAAAAAAACCAACCACAAGTAAAACTAGTAGACCCGCTGTCCTTTACAAATGAGACGAAACAATGATTACACCAAGCATGCGAAGTACACGCACGAAAACAGGTACGTACAAATAAACAAAATAGGCGCAATCCGAAGCCGAAAGCGTGTGTAAAAACGAACCCTATTTAGTATTCAAATGTTGGTTCGCCGAAGCGGCGGTTCGCGTAATTCCACAATGATTCTCGAAGGAGGCCGTACGAGTGCCGCCCGGCTCCGCCCCACCGCCCGGAATGTGCGCTCGCCAGAAAAATCGAGGAACCGTCAGGTTGCCGCCCGGCCGCCGGAATTTGCTCTCGCCTTAAATCCCGGAACTGTATGCGTGACTGGAAGTCACCTACGGGTCGAGCGGAGCGACTAATTCCGGAATGCCGACATGTTAAAATCGAACGGTAGATCTTTACGCCGCGATCCTTCGGAGAATCGCGATATGTTCTTTAGTAATGATGTTCAAAAACAAGAAAAAGACAAATGCGGCTCGGCACCCACTTGTTCGCAGATGGAACCTTCCCCGGTAGGGTTACCGCGTCACGCAGATACGACCTTGTTTTGACCTAAAAACTGGGCCAATAGCGAGCAGCTGTGACATTTGTCGTCAAAACCGTACATTTGTAGGTCACACCCGTCAAAAAATGATTCCGTACAGTCAGCAGGCTGTCACCTTTTGTGATAATGCGAGTTGTAGTCGCCGGAAGCCCCTTGGGAAAAGACAAAAAAATACGATCACATGAAAATACGATCAGTGGATTACCGATTTTATCGTATCAAGCACCGCCACGTTTTCTTTTTTAATAATGACAGGTGAGCGGAAATAACAACAAAGCGACGATTTACAAACGACAAAATCGAATCGCACACACCAGTGAACCACACTTGTGTTGAAGAGTTAGGTACATTTTTCCAACAAGGTCGTACTTTCTGGACTCTTCCTCGAGGACGTACGGAGAAGTTCCCAATTGTAAAAAAAAAAAGTAAAGAGCCAATAGTCCACATCAATTTAAAATTTGTAGGTCAGTTTTCCAAAGAGTGGTACTCTACGAGTGTGAGAGGTTCGCACGTGTGAAATAATATATTTAAAGTGGAATGTCGATTATAGCCGAAAATATTAAAAACTTTCTCCGTGAATAAAAACAACCCACTTTGGCCGGTGTTAATAAATCTTTTATGTCCTTGTCACGTGACGAGTGTGCAGCCGTGGTGGGAAGCATATATGTTAACATTAGCATGCCACGTGGCACACTTCGTGGCATATTATTATGCAGACCAGAACCAATTCCAGACTTGGAGGCTACAAATACTGAGTTTTTCCCTCCTTTCGACTTCCCCTCCTCCCCTTATTTTTTTTGGAATGCAGGTTATATTTAACACGTGACAAATCTCTACAGGCTTCGCTCTTTACCGAACTCTTGTCGCTGTTACGTCACGTTTGTCCCTATTGTTGCTGCTGCGAGGCTACTCTGGAGGCAGTCAAGGCGGCCATTCGTTGGAGTTTTCTGGATATTCGATGTTATAAATCTGTTGGATTCGCTTTATTTTATACGTACTGCGACAACAACAATCGAGCGACTACAGTGTGACTCTCGCTCCGTGCACTCTCTTCTATGTTAAATTCAATGAGGAGAATCGGACGCGTGCTATATCTTGGTTCCGGCGACGATGTACTTTGGAATCGGTACGATTAGCGTTTCGTGCGCGCACGGCGCATAAAAGTTATTGTTCGGAGTTTCGTGGCATACGGCGCATGAAACACATTGCGTTCTTTTCTTCTCTTGAAGGAGAAAGCGTGTCTATCATCTTTTCCGCTCGTCTTCTTCTTCCCGCATGCCTTCTTCAAAAAAGCGCCACCTACGTTCTTCTAATCGTGCACAACACGTTAGATTTTTTTTTTTTAAGTTCATGTTTTCAGCTGTAGATGTCATTCTTGCAAAATAAAATTTTGGATCGTTGAGAGTAAAAAGAAGTGAGAGTGAAAAGAGAGAAAGCCTTGTTTATAAGGCTTCGGCCATTTTTTTATGGAATTTATTTTTGGCAGTTTGTTCATCAGCTTTGTAAGCTTATGTTGTGATATTTTAGTCTCTACTTTAGTCTTTGTTTCTTTCAATTGGAATTGTAGCCAGTTAGAGCCCCACCTTTAAGTGCCAAAAAGTGGCAAGTGTGTTTGCAACGGGGGGGAGGGAAAGAATAATAAGTCTTCCCCAATCACTCCTTCTTCATATTCCTTCACTCCTTTGGAAACCGAGAATCCAAAAGAGGAGGAGTCACATAAAAAAGAGAAAAAAAAGATAGAGGAGGAGTCACAGTCATAGTCACATTCAAAATGAAAGTCAAATTTAGGTGAGAGAAAAAGAAAGAGAAAAAAGAGGTAGAGGAATAAGAGTCACAAAAGAAAGAGAAGAAAAAGGCAGAGGAGGAAGAATCATGACTTACTTCAACCTGATTGGATGTCATGGGCAAGATTGGAGGATCCATTATTTTGTCATTTTGTAATGCGGTAGACAAAGAATGTTGTGGTCAGAAACGGAAACAAAATTGCACTAGGCCCAACCGAGGCGAGTTTCAGCTTTAATGTTCCTCTTCCACTTGTGCCTCCTAAGCAAAATAAACTGGAGGAAGCGTTGTCGTCGAGGAACTGTTAAGTTTCCTTTTTGAAAAACTCCTCACTCCCATTGATGAATGGTGCACGGATATTGACCGAAAGGTGCGAATCCGACACAAGGCAATCAAGAGCCGATCTCAATGTCGGTGATTCCGGTGGAGAGGATGATAATGAGGCGCCGAAGAAAGATTTTAGAAAGGGGAAAATCCTTATCGATAGTGTCTCGATTTTGGATGAAGAAGACAGACAAGAAAATTTGCATTCTACGCCGAGGAATTTTTTCTTTTTCAACAGGAGTAGTTGCGAGACTTGGAAGAAATACATCAAGAATTAATGGGAGTTACGACACCTATGGAAGGTGGTGACTGGAGGGGAGATGCTCTCAAACTTTGACCAAAAAGCTCGGATGACATGGAAACGGATGAACCTAGCGGCCAGTACCCACCTCATTCAATGGTGTACTCATGTCCTCACCTATGGATCTGCTCATGAGTGTTAGAAATTGCCCGATAAAAATTTTTAGGAGGGAGGACTAAATGAAGAACAACAAATCTTTGGTGAATTAATGAAACTTCAACCTAAACATAATGAGCCTTTCGACGAGGTTGTGAAACGGTGTCATAAAATAAGATAACACTTAGTAACGGAAGTGTCGTTATAGCTGAAGATAAAGTCACCGAATTATTAAATGCATTACCAAACAAATAACTTCATCTTAAACAAATTTTACAAGTAAGGGATAAGTGTATGTACGAATATCCAATAAATCACCTTAAGACTGTAAAAGAGAAGGCTAATGAATTAAAAGAGTCTAATGCATTAAAAGAGTCTGAAAATGTAGGGTCATTGAATGTAACCTCACCCGATGCCACGAAGCTTAAGTTTATTCGCAGCAAAGGGGGCGATAAAGCAAGTGGTCTTAGAGGATATAGACGTCCTAAAAAAAAATGAGAAACCGCAAAACTAGAATTTTACATGCTTCTGATATTAACAAATCGGCTATGGATCTTCAATATGTCCGGATAAAGACAAGTAATTTTACTTTTTTTGGCAAATTGGGCCACGTCGCGACTCATTGTCGTTTAAGAAAAAACGGTGGCAGTAACGACCGCGGCGATCATCAAAGTGGACCCCGCAATGGTCAAAACTATGGAGGAGGTAGCAACCAAATGGGTCGCGCCTGCAGCAATAGAAATTTCATGGAGTTTTCAAATTTGGAAAGAGTATGATGAGGCGCTCCAATGTTCTCTAATTTGAACCATCTTTAAATTCCTGGTAACGTCCACATCAAAAAAAATAGTGGGTTATTGATTCAGGCGGATCTTACCACGTGTGCAATGGCGCGACATTAATTTCATTTTGGGCGCATTAACCATCTCATAACGCAAATCCGTTGCTAGGGGTCATGTTATTCCCGTGGGTATAGTAGGAAGTGTATCTTTATATTTAATTACGTGCGACAGTCACAACGTCAAAAAAGTAAACGAAAAAACATTAAAGCACGTCCTAATTTTTCCTAACGGTTCGGCAAATTTACTTTCCGTACCACAAATTCATAGAACCGGCTCTATTGTGATTTCGCACAACGACAACTCTATCCAAATATTGAACAAAAATAGAGTGGTTGTAGGAGAAGGGGCCATATCCGAATTCCCTCAAATACATTGTATTAAATTGTCAATGTATATAGCGTGAAATGCCATAAATGAAAATATGTTTCGTACTCTGTATAAAGAAAGACTGTAAGTTCAATAAAACGGTATAAAACAAACAGCTCCACGGTTCTCACTATACATCTATCACCGATAGTTATCGAATGAGTGTTATCAAGATAAAAAACCAGTATTATATGTTTTTTATCGCTATAACACTGGTACTAGTATATCATGCCAATATATTGATTATCTGAAGGCTTAAAATAGGGGTATATAGGTCATTGAAAAATGGCTATCGATACACATCGTTGCGAAAAAATTAGTGCAAAAAAATAACTAGTGTTATTAACTCTAATTTGGATTTTTAGTGTTTCGTCAAGAAACCATTTACTCTAATTTATATATAACTCTATTTTAGGTACTCTAATAGTGTATCCAGTATAACCTGTGTTCCCATATCGGACATGTGAACATGTAAGAACAGGTTCGCGTCATTTTTTCTTGTCTTTATTGTTGGGAATTCGATATGAGTTTGCTATTAAGTGGCGATGTACTCAATTTCACGTGTTGACGCCTTTTTTTGAACATATTGTGTAAGTTTGTACTTAAATATGTGCGATTTTAGTTCGGATACACACCTTTCGAACACTATACTATTGAAGATGACCATAAACGAGAGTTATTACGAGAGTTATTAATGCTAATTAACTAGTTTATTTATTAACTTAAAAAACAATTAGTGTTATAAATTCTATTTCAAAATTCAGGGTCAAAATTTGTGGGCGGCGAACTAGTGTTATTAACGCTAATAACTATACACGGTGTGTTGTGTTTCCATTTTGTTTCGGCGAAACGTCAATTCGTGTAATTTCACAATAATTATCAAGCGAGGCCGTACGGGAGCCACCCATAACCATACCGCCACCCCGAATGTACCCTCGCCAAAAAAAATCCAAAAAATGTACGTGTGAAACTACAACTACAGGATGAGCGGCGCTATTTCTCCCTGACAAGTCAACCAACGCCCGTTACACGGGCATGGTTGGTGTTGTGTTTTATTATGCTTATTATTCAGCATGTATCGTGTGATGTTTTATCATGCTTTTTTAAGACTTGGATAAAGTATTACACAAACATTCATTTTGTTATTCTGTATGTATTTTGTTATTCAGGGGGGGGGGAACAGGAGAAATCAGAAGACGCGATTCACCCATTTAATCGCCCAAAGCTCTCCCTCCTTCCTCCAAGCCAGTAGTAATGCTAGTACGGCACTTGATGCCCTACGTTCGACTCATGTCAAAACGCTAGCCTCTTCTCACAATTTGCCCGAAAAAACACTCATAGAGGCATTAGGGAAATATATTCACACCAGGAGGGAAACGGTCGGGTTGGCAGAACCACCCAAGACAAGCTTCATGGCGGAAAAACCAAAAACAATTATGGCGGATAGAGATTATAAGGCCCTGTCAGTGGCTTTTATTCTTAACAGGACGGGAAATTTTAAACTCAATGGATACGGAGGATATCAAGATGCCGTGGTAGGCACCGAAACTCTCCCAAATCTCATCACCACATCAGCATTACAACAAATGCCCGAGGAACTCCGGCCGAAAATCAGCCCAAGTGACATCTGCCTGAGTAGAGTCAGGAGTGGGAGACAACCAGTATACGGCATCATCAAAGCAATGGAAATCGAATCTGCTGATGACGCGGGCAAATACATACTAATTCAACTCCCCTTCCTAGTGGTGGAAGGTAAGCAGTTTGAAATTTTGTTGGGTATGGCTACTTGGACCAGGTTGAACATGAAATTGAGCGTGTGGATGGAACACATTACAGTTTCAGACCCGGAGGACCCAAAGGGCACCAAAGTGGTGATCCCCCTAAATTTATGGAATAGGGGGAAAACAACTATTCCGATATCTAGATGCTATCCTGTATACTCTGCATCAACACCTTCGGAGCTGTTCAGAGACTTCACAGATATTGCTGACTCCATATAGCAATTCCGTATTTCCAAGCGGTGGGAAAAGGTGTATAATAATAAATTGGTTAAGATGGCCACACTTCGGAAGGAAGTGGACAGAAGCTTTGCTGCCATACCGCGCAGAACACCAAAGGTTCTCCAGTCCGAACTTCCGACAATTTCTCAAAACGGGAAAGACTTAAATCGACAAGTGGTGTCACTGGAGATCTCGCCCTCGGGACTCAAGATTCTATCATTATTTTTCGGTATCAGTTCCGACCAGGAAGCTGTCTTGAAAGTTGGATACAGAGTAGAAACATACTCGGCAGTCAAGATTGACCTGGACGCCCGTGCAGTCAGCGAGTATAGACTGCAGCAACTTCACCAACTATACCCACAGCTACTCCAGGTATCTGCCATGTCCAACTCTCACCGCAAGCTTCCCCATAATGTGGACAACATCACCAATTCACGTTTGGAAAAACAAGGACGAGTAGATCTGGTAGTCGCTGGATGGCCATGCTAAGGGTATTCGTTAGTAGGACAGAGCAAGGGACACTAGGATGTCCGTAGCAGAACATTCTTCTAGATGACGGGACAAATAACAGAGATACAGAAACGTCAAGACACACCAGTGGGGAACGTCCTGGAAAATGTTCACACACAGATGATAAAAAAAAACAGTTGGTCAGCAGCAGGAACCAAGTAACTCAGGTAATGGGGACTCCCATAGTTTTTGAAGCAGCTCAGATCGGATCAAGAGCCCACAAAGTTCAAGATTATTGGACTAACTTGGTTCCTCTTTCTATTTTTCTACAGCTGTTGAAAACACAGGTTCCGGATCGTAGCATTAGAGTTCAGCAGATTCTCCGACCAAGGCGAATGGCCACCCCCGTGACCAAAGCCGACCGAGCACCATTCTTCTATTGCAACCAGCCAGAGAATCCACGGAAAGCCCTACGAACCCTAGTATCATTCCCCAACAACCATGTTTACGAATAAGGAGCACCAAGAATGATATTTGGCACAATAGTCGCTACGTGGACAACACCAAGTATTCAAAAACGGGAGAAGGCAATGGGATTTCAACAGGGAACTACAGCAGCCCCAGGTGACTCAGTCTCAAAAAGGTACAGTTTGATCTGGCAAAGTATGGATTTGAATGTAATTTCATGCTTGTTACATCATTCTCTGGCATTCTCTAGCCTACAATCTCGAAAATCACGGACAACATACCTTGAAGCTCCACAATTGTTGGCCATGCAAGCAACTCTAAAGCTTGAGGGGGGGAGAAAGGCAAGAAGAGAAAAAATCACAAAATTACATTCAGATAGCATACTGAACCCAAGAGTTTCCTTAGTGGGGGGGAGAGAAGGCTTTGAACACAAAATTGTCAGTAGCAGCGTTTTTACTGCCGAGCAAAGGACAGATCCACAAGTAGAGCTTAAATTTGACATCTCTTTTTGGGGTCGACCGCCGTAAGCATGGGCTGCAGTGGAAACCGGAAAGATGGACTGGACTTTAGGGGAACAGTTAGATCCACATCAGAAGGCTTGACTTTCCACGCTGTTAGAGGAGAACGGGCAGGTGTTCTCTTAGTCTGACAGAGATATAGAAATCTATACGGGGACCCCTTTTCGGATAGATTTGACCGATGAGACGTCAAGTGTTTGGCAGAAAAAGTATCCTCTCAACTTCAAGGAGAAGAAGTTCATCATCGCAAAGGTGTAGACTTTGGTGGACGCAGGGCTTGTGCAAGAGAGTACCGGGCTACATGGGTTTGCCTCTTCAACATTACTCCCGCCAAAGAAAGACTCCTCCGCTAAAACTGTAGATTTCCGGATGTGTGGACACTATCGGATGCTCAACAAGGCAACGTTCCAATCGGCATCAATACACCCCGAAGAGATCTTTGTTCTCTCGTCTGCCATTATTCCACGTTGATATGAAAATGGTTCAACAGATTGGAATGGAGCCAAAGCACCGAGAGAGGACAACTTTTTGGGCAGGATCCAGGTTGTATGAGTGACTGTACATGCCATTTGGTCAAAAAAATGCACCTGCAAAATTCCAATGGGCAATGGACGATGCCCTTCGGGAATTGATTGTCCTTGTAGATTTGACTTCCTGTTGTCATACTTATTTTTTGTAACTTAAAACTTTCCCACAAAAACACCGAAGACAAAGAAGAAAGGCAACAGAGGAGAGCCCCCCCCCCCCTTTGGGCCTGTATAAAACAACAACACACGGAGAGCCTACCACCCCGAGGTGTCGCCAATCGACGCCCCAGATTAGTCCCGCGGGCTCATCACTGCCGAGCTCCACCTCTCCCCTCTGCAGGTATACTCCCCACGTTGTCTTCACATGCTTTTGATGACTCTCCTAACTACGTCTAAAACGCCAGCCGCCCGAATACATGAGCAACAATGCGCGTATCGTGTGAAGGATGGCCGGACACCTACATTTACAGTAGCTACTTGCGCGCCGAGGATAGGGGCCACCAAACACATATTGTAGCTCTGCAAGCTGCACGAGGCGGCCGCAGGCCTTAGCGAAGCTATCCGCAATGACAACCCCATTGGGCCCGCTTTGACACAAAACATACTTTCAACTCTTGCTGGAAAATGAAGACGAGTTCCACTGCTCTGTGATCACACGTTTGTTCACGAAAACACATTAACAACCGGCTGCGCGTGTTCAAGGGTCGCCTTTGACTCCGGGAGCTCCTTCCACCCCCCCCCCTTATGGATACCGCTGGCATCCTTACTCTATTTGGTAGTAATTCCGCTTGTCATCGCACGGTAGACCTATTAACAATGACGCGTGCAGCGTTATCATGCTTGACTAAAGACCGTATCTCTCTGCAGCCCGCTTTCGGCGAAATCCATATTTGGGGGGTGCTGGTTGAGGGAAAAACCACGTGAGGGCAACAAGAATGGCCTTATAAGGGTCGTAATAGACAAGTACGGTAAAACTACCCCGCGCGATTGACGTGGATGGCCTAAGGAGCTTAAAACAAGGCGACGGGGTATGAGGCCCGCTCGAGTAAAGCCCGTACGCAGGTGAACCGCCTCTATAAGGTGGGTGATGATGGCCCTCTCTTAATAAAAAAGGGTTGCAATCATAGTTTGTGGACCTAGATGGCAGTAGGGTCACAATCACATAACAAACAAAGGTTCTCCAAAAAAAGTTTGGTGGAATTTCTAAGGGTTTTCACAGGAGACAGTACTGAAATAGGAACTTGTCTCCTTCGGCCCCAAGCTCTTTATACAACAAAGTTTGTCCAGTTTCAGATCGAAAAGGTCAAAACAATGCAAGGAGCCAATGAGCGAAGAGAAATAGCTATCGAACTGACATAGGACAAATAAAGTCGTATCATACTCAGGGCAAAAAGTTATACTTCGGACTCCGGCTAAATCCGGAACTGAGAGTCCAAATTGGAACCACTAATCTACCAAAAAACCTGAACTGTTGCTATGACACCACACTTTAACCTAGGGTAATTAATGGACCAAAAATTGTAAAAATTTTAGTTTATTTTAGTATTTTATACGTTTTGCAAAATGCAAAGAAGGAGCAGAGGCAGTTTGCCTTTAATTCTTGTCTCTAGCTCCCACACATGTTGCAGTCACTTAAAGTTGGAGAGGGAGAAAGAGCCATGGCCGCCTATGCTATCACGATGGGGACAGACAATAGGATGGTAGATTTTACCAAATATATCTTGATGGACCCAGGATTTGAACCTGGTAGGTGTCGCCCGTCAAATAAGCCAGTAGGCTATTACCTTAGCCAATTAGTCTAAGATGAAGGTTACAGGATATAAGGTTTGGTAGCTATTTAAATGTTAACACGTAGGCTATTTCATTTAACGCGTTATTTAGACATAGATTCTGTTTTTAATTTACGGCGTACGGAAAATCTAAAACGGATACCGCGCATCTTGTTCCGAAGACGAAACAAATATTGCGCAAGTATTTATGACGGCCACGATTGTTATCTGGCTTAATCGGACGGCCTCGAAGCATGGCGAAATTGGGGAATAGGTTTTTTGGCGGTTTGCGGTCGTCCTCACATCAATTGCCACGTGTCACAATCACATTGGATTACGGCATCTCCGGGGATTACAGAAACAAATCCAAAAGTAAAATGTGTCGACTTCTAGGCCATGTCGTACAATGGCCGTACAGAAAGTACACCGGCACTTGTACCTTTAAGTTGGATAGAGTATTATGATTGGTGCCATACTTCAGTAGATAGAGTTTTATAGAGAGATAGGCTTAGTAAAAATTTGATAGATTGGACCCTCTCTCCTAGAGACTTTTGTACAAAAGGTCAACTTTTACCCTTCATAACTTACTGCTGAAAGGAGCAAATTTAGAGATTATTTTTGCTGTAGAATCAAGGGTGTCTTCGCTTCACAAGGGTGAACGTGGTCATAGTTTTTGTTTGTCAAGGTGGTAGTTATACTTGCTGAAACACAAAGGGAACATGGTTATCCTAGAGGCTTCGTGTGAGCTACCTTTTCTGAGGAAATATCGAGGTCTCAAAGTTACAAGTTAGGGGACCACCCTCTAGGGTGCCCATCTTCAATGGAGCTAGCTTCATATACTGGTAAAGTATAATGACAAGAGCTCTATGTGAGAAACGGTTTTGGGGAATAGTGAGTGGACGAGTGAAGCTTCCATCAAGTCTTGGGATCCCTCCAGGGTTTGGAGGAAGCAGATTCACGAGAGATGCAGATCCATCTTTAACAAAAGAGACAAAGGAAGGGGAGGTGGTGGACAAAGGAATGGAGTAAGAGACGATCACACCAATAGCAACTGGTTCGGCATTCATGTCACCGATTCCAAGGAACGAGGATAATGATAGTGATACCTGGGTCTTCAACAATATGGTGGCAAAGCACTTCATCCTCCACCATCTTACTCAAGGGCATACTTCTCCTCATTGGCAAGTAGAGAGAACATCCGATCTTTGGGTGGCTCTCATAAAGATGTACCCAAGTGGTACAATTCAACAACAACAGTTGGCTGATCACAAAATTAAGGAGTATGTATACAAAGGGGGGAAGATGTTTGATTTTTGCAATTAGCTTGCTACACTTTTCATTGAACTAGAGAGTGCTGCAAAAGTATTTAGTGAAAAGGAAAAGGTTAATTGTTTACTGATGAAGTTACCGATGAGTTCGAGAACATAGTCAACCGTGTGCAAGAATTGGCTGACACAAGGTGGATTTGGAATTCAGTGGTAGGGATGATTCTCGTTCGGGATAATACGATTGAGATCTGAAGGGGAGGAAAGAGTGGGCAAGCATTGGCAGCTTTGACCGATTGGAGGAACAATGATTACAAGATACAGGTCGGAAATTATCGAGGGGAGGGGCAAAAAAATCAGACCGAGGAATTCAGACTAAGGACTTCGAAAGGTTTGTGACATTTTTGTAAGAAACCAGGGCACTGTATGGCTGAGTGCACTTAGTTAACCGAGTTGCGATTAAAGGAGGGCCCGACCAGTGGACCCTGGAGAGGAAAGAAAAAGGCCTTTGTGACACAGGTACATGAGGTGGAATCCGAGGACGAGGACGATGAACTCCTATTGGATAAGGAGTTAGAAGCGAAAAATGAGGTTGAAATTCCACGAAAGCAAAAATGTGCTTTCGGTGGATTGAAAGGTGAAGCAGGATGGATTGTAGATTCAGGTGCATCCATGTAGATGTGTAAAGATAAATACTTGTTCACTAAGATAAGAAAGATTCCCACCGTAGAGATAGAGTACGTGGATGGGAGGATAGTTTCTACTACTCTTATAGGATCGGTAGATCTAAAAATGTAAGTAGAAGGAAAGACATTCATACTTACATTCTCTTATGTATTGTTTATTCTGTAGCTGAACCAAAACCTCATCTCTACGTTTGTATTAGATGATAAGGGTTTTGATACTAGCACTAGGAAAGGAGTCTTTACTGCTAGTTTTGAGAAAGAAGTTTATTTTACTGCTGAAAAAGGTAGCCAAGGGATGTTTAGGATGATTTTAAGCAATGAAAAGGAGAAAATTTATTATGCTGGTGTTCAAGATATAATGTTGTGACATAAAAGGCTTGGGCATGTGAATCTAGATAAGTTAAGAGAAATGAAAAAGATGGGAGTAGTGGAAGAGATTTAGTTCGGTGAAAGTGAAAATCTAAGTGATTGTAGTGGATGTGCTCGAGGTAAAGCACACAGGTTACCCTTCCCAAAAACTAGCACCTATAAGGGAGAAAAGATTCTATATTTAGAACACACAAATATTTGGGGGCCGGCAAGAGTGCCATCACCTAGGGGGAAGAGATTTATGATGACTATCACTGATGATTCGTCTCGGTATTCTTGGGTGTATTTTTTGAAAAAAAAGTCAGAGGCTCATGAATGTTTTAAATGAAATTCTATGGGCTCCATTGCCACACAGAATTCGCAGGTCCAAAGGAAGCTAATCTAGATAGTGCCGACTCCAAGTTAATATAAACCCAAATGATTGACCCCTTGACAATCAAAACCCCATTATAGCTTCAACCCTGTGAAATAAGGCTTTCTGTGTGCTCATTTTCACTACAGAATGCAAAGTTAGAATACGAGTTTAGGATAACATTCCCCACTTTGACTTTCCCTTAGAAATGCAGCCACCCAGGCAGGCAAAAACTCTGACCGACTACACCCCTGTGTAGCCTGGACTCCCTTGAGTCCCCAGCAACAAGAATCACAGAATTTGGTCAACTGAATTGATAGTTATGGCTGGCCAAAGTTTGCCATTTATACAAGGTGCTCTCTGGGAGAGTCAACTACCTACCGGAAATATTCGAAGTCCTAAACCCCTCTCTAAACCCTCTAGTACTGAGGTACGGACCAATCACATTAGTGTATAATACATAAAGGTATAGATGTCGGTGTACCTTCAGTACGGTCATCGTACGACATGGCTAAAAAGTCAACAAATGTCCTATCCGGATTCGCTCTTATAATCTCTGGAATTCCTGCCTCCAAATCTTATCTCTCCACGTGGCCCCAGGTCATGCCGCGTTATAAAAATGGTACCGAACAAGAAAGTACAAGTGCCAGAGTACTTTTTGTACGTACATTGTAAGATGTCGCTATAGTGCGACATTTGTCAATACCGGATTTGTTTTCTGCCATTCCGCAAATTCTGTAATCCCGTACGATGTTGCCACGTGTCATCCGGAGTGGCGGCGTCTGCAAACTGCCAAATTTTCCTTTCTGCGATGTCGGCGCTAACCACGGCCATCCGATTTACATCGTAATAAAAACGGACCGTCAAAATAAATGTCCGTACTATTTATTTTGTCCGGTACTAAAAGTACAACTGCTTCTATGCCCTATATACCGTAACCTAGTTAAATGGAAAATCCTACCTATAACTATTTAAATATTTATCAAACCTATTACTTCTAGCACTAGTTCTAGGCTAAATGGAGAAAGTTGACGGTTGCGGGACGTTTGACGGACGGTAGGTACCAGGATCAATTCCTATGTCCGTCAAATACCTTTTTGGTAAACATACCTATTATCTATTCCTGTCTCTTTGGAGAGTCCATCAAATACCTTTTTGGTAAACATACCTATTATCTATTCCTGTCTTTCTGGAGAGCTTAGGCAGCCATGGCTCTAGCTCCCTCTCCAGCCTTGAGTGACTACAACAAGTGTGGGGGCTTGGAGAAGGGAGTCAGAGGCAGACTGCCTCTACTCTTTTCTATCTAATAAAGACCTAGAAAATACCCAAATATCAACACTCCCCTTATTTTCTAGTCTTCATCTTTTCAACTCTTAAAAAAAAAAAAAAAACACTCCCTCCCCTTTTTCGTTTTTCTTTTCTTTTTCCTTTTATATAACTTAAGAAAAATGCTCTCGTATTTAAAACAATGCATTAGATGAAATGAAATAATAATTGCATCACACATTTCATTTAGTATCCTACTTATCATAAATCCGAGCAAAGATTTTATCCACCCCATCTCTTTTCCATCCACACTAAATCCACTTTCCCTCTTGCAATTCAAACAACCAACCCCATCTCCAATCTGCAACACACACCCTGAGGCTAACCCTTTTACAGGCACACCTTCATAAATGTCATCACTCCCTTTAGTGATGTCAAACCCATTACCCCCAAAACATGAACTTTCCTCACTCTCTCCCATGGATTTCTTTCCACTCTCACTTTCTAAATTTTTTCCCAATAAATATTTCTCCTCCCCTAAACCTTTCATTAAATATTCCTCTTCTTCCCTATCCTTTAAAACCCCTTCTAGTTTCACTTCTCCCCTTTCCTCGGTATCCGTAAAAGTCTCCTTTTCCGACCAGTTTTCTTTTTCCAAAATATCTATAAAATTCTCCTCATTATTTTTAATTTTCCCTTTTTCAATAATTGATCCCAGATCCGACTTACTCATTTCTAAGTCATACTTTCTACACTCCTTGGCATCCACATCATGTCTAACTCCCTCAAGTACCTCCCTTCCCTTTACTTCTCTTATACCTCCAAAAGCACACTGTTGTCTTCGTGGAATTTCGGTGTACTTTTCTCTCTTCTCCATTCTACCGATGTGAAGAAGCTCCAAAATTTCTTCATCCTCTTTCTCCTCTTCCCCTTCTTCCTCCTCATTCACATAACAACTTCTAAGTTTTTCCAAACAAGGACACTCTTCCATATAGTGACCCGGTTTCCTACAAGCGAAGCAAATCCCTTTTTTCAAAGTTCCCTTTTCTTTTCCTCTCCCTCTTTTTCCACCAAAGTTCCGATAAGGTTTACCTTTGTCTTTCTTCCTTTCATCACGCTTCCGCTCGTCACCGCCGTTCCTCACATCACGCTTCCGCCAGTCACCACCAGCTGTAAATGCAGTCACCCTGTCACTTCCCCTACGTGCTCCAAGGTGCTTTCCTTCACAAGTATTATCCCCATGGTGATAATGCAAGTCCACGAGGAGCCATCCATTCCTTGCATACGGTAAATGATGTCTTCGTACTCATCTGGGAGTTTCATGATTAGTGTATTAATCTTTCTCTCCTCAGATTCTACGTATCTCGCACTAGCAAGCTCAACATATAACGCAGCAATATCATTGCAAAACTCTGTCATGCTACCGCCTTTATAAACATAGGCCTCTATCTCTTCTCTTACTAACTGATGCCTCTATATAGTCTCACTCTTATAAATCTAAATTAGTGTGTCCCAAATTTCTGAAGACTTGGTTAGATTTAAAAGAGTGATAGCTATAAAATTAGACACATATCAGAGTATGAGATGTTTTGCTATAGTGATTATATATTCCCAAATTTTTCTATCATTTTCTTCAGTTTTTAGTTCAGTTATAACCCCCACAAATGGAACAATAGCCGAGAGCTTAGCTCCCCTCACCATAGGTGTCCCTTTATCCTTCTCCCCTATTTCCCCTTGCACGATAATGATTTTCCCTTCACCTTCCGTTGCATCTGAACTCTGGCTGGTTTTCTGGGCAGCCCCAAATGATTCTCCATAGTGAGCTCCACCAAAGCCTAGTGGCGGACACCTCACTTGTCCCGAAACAATTCCCCACAATTGCTTCTCGAAAAGCAATCCCTGCATCGTGAACTCCCAATAAGTGAAGTCTGTTCTATCAAACATAGGCACCCTAGATGGTGGGCCCATAACCTGAAATTCTATGGGCTCCATTGCCACACAGAATTCACATGTCCAAAGGAAGCTAATCTAGATAGTGCCGACTCCAACTTGATATAAACATAAATGATTGACCCCTTGAAAATCAGAACCCCATTAAAGCTTCACCCCTGTGAAGTAAGACTTTCTGTGTGCTCAGTTCCATCGCAGAATGCAAAGTTAGAGTATGAGATTTGGACACATTCCCCCACTTTGACTTTCCCTTAGAAATGCAGCCACCCAAGCAGGCAAAAACTATGACTGACTACACCCTTGTATAGCTTGGACTCCCCTTAGTCCGCAGCAACAAAAGTCACTGAAATTGGTCAACTGAGTTGATAGTTATGGCAGGCCAAAGTTTGCCATTTATACAAGGTGCTCTCTGGGAGAGGCAGCTACCTACCAGAAATATTCTAAGTCCTAAACCCCTCTCTAACCTTTTCCGACTAGTTTTCTTTTTCCAAAATACCTATAAAATTCTCCTCATTATTTTTAATTTTCCCTTTTTCAATAATTGATCCCAGATCTGACTTACTCATTTCTAAGTCATACTTTCTACACTCCTTGACATCCATATCATGTCTAACTCCCTCAAGTACCTCCCTTCCCTTTACTTCTATTATACCTCCAAAAGCACACTGTTGTCTTCGTGGAATTTCGGTGTACTTTTCTCTCTTCTCCATTCTACCGATGTGAAGAAGCTCCCAAATTTCTTCATCCTCTTTCTCCTCTTCCCGTTCTTCCTTCTTATTTACATAACAACTTCTAAGTTTTTCCAAACAAGGACACTCTTCCATATAGTGACCCGGTTTCTCAGAAGCGAAGCAAATCCCCTTTTTCAAAGTTCACTTTTCTTTTCCTCTCCCTCTTTTTCCACCAAAGTTCCGATAAGGTTTACCTTTGTCTTTCTTCCTTTCATCACGCTTCCGCTCGTCACCGCCGTTCCTCACATCACGCTTCCGCTAGTCACCACCAGCTGTAAATGCAGTCACCCTCTCACTTCCCCTATGAAGCTCCAAGGTGCTTTCCTTCACGAGTATTATCCCCATGGTGATGCTCCAAGTCCACGAGGAGCCATCCTTTCCCTGCATACGGTAAATGATGGCTTCATACTCATCTGGGAGTTTCATGATTAGTGTATTAATCTTTCTCTCCTCACATTCTACATATCCCGCACTAGCAAGCTCAACATATAACGCAGCAATATCATTGTAAAACTCTATCATGCTACCGCCTTTATAAACATAGGCGTCTATCTCTTGTCTTACTAACTGCTGCCTCTATATAGTCTCACTCTTATAAATCTGAATTAGTGTTTCCCAAATTTTTGAAGACTTGATTAGATTTAAAAGAGTGATAGCTATAGACTTAGACACGTATCTAAGTATGAGATGTTTTGCTATAGTGTTTTTATATTCCCATATTTTTCTGTCATTTTCTCCAGTTTTGATCCCTACGAGTGGTACCATAGCTGAGAGCCTAGCTCCCCTCACCATAGGTGACCATTATCCTTCTCCCCTAATTCCCCATTCAAGGCAAGGTTTTTCCCTTCACCTTCCGTTGCATCTGAACTTCAGTTGATATTCTGGGCAGCCTCAGATGATTCTCCATAGTGAGCTCCTCGAAAGCCCGGTGGCGGACACCTCACTTGTCCCTAAACAATTCCCCATAAGTGCTTCTCGAAAAGCAATCCCTCCATCGTGAACTCCTAATAAGTGAAGTCTGCTCCATCAAACATATGCACCCTAGATGGTGGGCCCATAACATGAAATTCTATGGGCTCTATTGTCACACAGAATTGGCAGGTCCAAAGGAAGCTAATCTAGATAGTGACGACTCCAAGTTAATATAAACCCAAATGATTGACCCTTTGACAATCAGAACCCCATTATAGCTTCACCCCTGTGAAATAAGGCTTTCTGTGTGCTGAGTTTCACTACAAAATGCAAAGTTAGAATATGAGCTAAGAATAACATTCCCCACTTTGACTTTCCCTTAGAAATGCAGCCACCCGGGCAGGCAAAAACTCTGACCGACTTCCCCCTTGTGTAGATTGGACTCCCTTCAGTGCGCAGCAACATGAATCACTAAATTTGGTGAACTGAATTGATAGTTATGGCTAGCCAAAGTTTGCCATTTATACAAGGTGCTCTCTAGGAGAGTCAACTACCTACCAGAAATATTCTAAGTCTTAAACCCCTCTCTAAACCCTCTAGTACTGAGGTACTGACCAATCAAATTACTGTATAATACATAAAGGTACAGATGCCGGTGTACCTGTTGTAGGGTCATCGTACGACATGGCTAAAAAGTCAACAAATGTCCTATCCGGATTCGCTCTTATAATCTCCGGAATTCCTGCCTCCTAATCTTATCCCTCCACGTGGCGCCAGGTCATGCCGCGTCATAAAAATGGTACCGTACTATAAAGTACAAGTGCCGGAGTACTTTTTGTATGTACATTGTACAATATCGCCATAGTGCGACATTTGTCACTCTCGGATTTGTTTTCTACCGTTCCGCAAATTTCGTAATCCCATACGATGTTACCACGTGTCATCCAGAGTGGCGGCGTCTGCAAACTGCCAATTTTTCCTTTCTGCAATGTCGGCGCTAACCACGGCCGTCCGATTTACATCGTAATAAAAATGGACCGTGGAAATTAATGTCCGTACTATTTATTTCGTCCGGTACTAAAAGTACAACTGCTTCTATGCCCTATATACCGTAACCTAGTTAAATGAAAAATCCTACCTATAACTATTTAAATATTTATCAAACCCATTACTTCTAGCACTAGTCTTAAGCTAAATGGACAAAGCTGACGGCTGCGGGACGTTTAACAGACGGTAAGTACCAGGATCAATTCCTAGGTCCGTCAAATACCTTTTTGGTAAACATACCTATTATCTATTCCTGTCTCTCTGGAGAGCTTAGGTAGCCATGGCTCTAGCTCCCTCTCCAGCCTTCATTGACTACAACAAGTGTGGGGGCTTGGAGAAGGGAGTCAGAGGCAGACTGCCTCTACTCTTTTCTATCTAATAAAGACCTAGAAAATACCCAAATATCAACATTAAACAATATAAAGCATGGAGTGAAAAACTCCATGAACCCTCAATCAAGAGAGCAAAGAGTGACAATGGTGGAGTATACCACTAAACAGTTTGAGGATTTTGTGAGAGAATAGGGAGTGTAACACCAAAAGACAGTTCGTAAAAACCCTGAGTAGAATGGTGTAGCTGAGAGATTAAATAGAACAATGAGTGATAGTGTTAGGAGTATGTTGTCAGATAAGAAGATAAGAAAGAAGTTTTGGGCCAAAGCGATGAACTATGCAAATTATCTTGAGAATAGAATTCTTACTTCAACAGTAAAAGGCCAAAAACCCTATGAGAGATGGTTAGGCCGAAAACCAGATGTTTCACACTTAAAGGTTTTCGGTAGTCAAGTGTTCAGTTTAGACACAAATCGGTCAAACTGAAAGTTTGACCTAAAAGGAAAACCATGATATCTACTAGGATATGATGAAGATGTAAAAGGATATAGAGTCTATGATCTCAAAAGAGACGATATTATCCTAGTGAAACATCTAGTGGTTATGGATGTAGGAAAATCTATAGATCCCTTTAAGCATACAAATAAAATCCCAATCAGATTTGAGTTGAAAAATTCTGATGACTTTGAGCTTCCTAACTATCTTGGATTTAAAGAAGATGATGATCTTGTAAGTACAGATCAGATCGAGAAGGACCCAATTGTGAAATCCCTAGTATTAACTCCAACTGAAGCGGAAGACGTGGTGGAAATCGACTCGGATTGAAGGGATAGGGGAGAAGTAGAAATTGTTCAAAATGAATCCTAGAGAGCCATCTTTTTCGGCAACCGAGTATGAGGGGGGAAGAAGAAGCAGCAAAAGACTGCAAGAGAGACAAGTTAACAATAAGGTAACCAAACTGTCTCACCACAATGAATCTCAAACTTATGATGAGGCAATGACTTCTCTTAACAAAAACTGGTGGAAAATAGCCATTAATGAGGAAATGGCCTCAATTATGGCTGCCGATATTTGGGAATTCATGGATTGTCCTCCTAACAGGGAGCCAATTGGGTGTAAGTGGGTATTTATGCTGAAACTCAACCCGGATATCACCATTGAGCGCTACAAGGCTTGGTTAGTGGCGAAGGGATTTACCCCGAAAGAGGGAATTGACTACAAGGAGACTTTTGCTCCGGTCGTCATGTTTCCTTCGGTTCGGATACTTCTCAGTATGGCGGCAGCAATAGACATGGAAGTGCATCAGATAGACATCAAGACTGCTTTTCTACATGGAGAGTTGGAAGAGGAAATTTTTATGCGACAGCCCAAAGGATTTGTGGAGCAAAGGGAGGAAAGCAAGGTATGCGGATTAATCAAATCTTTGTATCTTTTGAAACATGCTCCACGGCAATGGAACAAGAAGCTCGATGAGTTTCTTACATATTTGGGATATAATCCGATCAGCTTAGATCACTCAATTTATTTGTATGAAGATGAGTAAGGAATTATTTTTATTGCAATTTATGTTGATGATTTGCTTGTTTTAAGTAAATCTATAGATAAAATAAATAAGTTGAAAAATAATTTTAAAGAAAGATTTGAGATGAACGATATGGGAGAAGCAAGGTATATCTTGGGAATTAAGGTAGAGAGAGACAAAGATAGAAAAATAATAAGATTAACATAAAAATAGGCCATTGGAAACATGTTAGAAAAATTCCAAATAGACAAGGCTAATAGTTGTACCACTCTTATGGAATTAAAGAACGGAAGTGAGGGGAATGTGGAAGAGGGAGTTATAATCTTAGATGATGAGGTAGGCCCGAAAGAGAAAAAATTTATGCAGACCATCCCTTATAGAGAAGTAGTGGGAAGCCTAATATATTTCATGAATAGTACCTGTCCCGACATAGCCGCAACTGTAGGAGTACTAAGTAGGAGTCAGAATTCTCCCACTAAAAAAGATTAGGAGGCAGCTAAGAGAGTCCTTATATATCTCATAGGGACTAGGGATCTTTATTGAAAAGTAAGCTTTACTAAGTCTTAGAATTTAGAGTCTAGGACTTATACTATTTTGGGACCACCAGTTATTCAATATTAGGTATATTTAGTGTGGATTTTTAGTATCTATTGAATAAGTTATCTTTGATTAATCTATTGTGTACGGTCGCCTAGGCATGTAGATGTGAAACACATATCTCCCGGATTTTTTAGGTCTAGATATTGTTACTAAACAATTTTGGTCGAAGTACTTCGAATTTTATCAAAAGATATTTAGGTGAACCGTGTACATACGTTATACATGTTTTCTAGATCTTTTGAGTATTTGTTTCAATTAGAATTTGATCAATTTGATATAGAATGTACATTTTACACAGAGTTAAGGAAATGAGAGCACTAAGTGTAGTTTAAGGTGTTTTCTGCTCTATTGTCATTGATTTGCTTGTAGTACATGTTGTTTGGTTGAAAGACCTCTTTCATTTGTAGTTACATATCTTACAGTATTGATCAGGCTGATTGTTATTCCTCTTTGGGTTTCCTTCTACTAACATTTCTGATAATGGCTCAGCTCTTGGTATAAGTGCTTCTATTAGCCATAGTGCTCCACCTGCTCCTCCAGAGACAAAAATCCTAGCAGGTGCAAGTGTGACTCCTAGTGGGAGTGGATCAGAGCCGAGTCTAAATGCCCATGACCCCGAACAGGTTATGGGCCCACCGCCCAAATTGCCTATTTTTGATGGATCAGTCTACCTGTATTGGGAAGATATGCTGAGCTCCTATGTTGAAGAGAGGGACTTGTCATCCATTCTGGATGGGACTGCTAATGAGACTGCACCAGATTGGAGAAAGGAAAATTTCCCCTACCTCAATGTCTTGAAGCAGTCATGTTTTAACTTGAGATGAAAAATGCTTCTCAAATCTGGTTTAGTGTACATGCTGTGTATGTTCAGCTAGATGTCACTGTTCAGACTAATATAACAAAAAAGATCTTTGAATTTAGATATTCTGGAGGTAATATGTCAGATCAGTATCATGCTATAAAAATGTTGTTTCTCCAGAGTAGTAGAGCAGTTGGTGATTTTTCACCACCTCAGCAGGCTTTGTTATCGATGAGAACTTTACCAGATGAATATAAGAGAGCCATGGATAGGCTTAGAGCTCTTCCACAACGTTAGTGGAACATAACATTAGTAATGTTGTTTATTTTGAGCAAAGAAGCTAACCAGATTTCACAAAGAGGTAGTACTAAGTCTTTTAAAGCAGTAGCAAATCAATTTTCAGATTCTAAGATTGAGAGTGGCACTGGTAGAGGTAGTGGTCCTAGAAGGCCACCTTGAACATGCTATTACTGTGAAGATAAAGGCCATGTTTCAGGCTTTGTAATGCATATAAGAGATCGAAAGCTACAATAAATTTTCGCTATGGTTGGGATGAAAGCCGAGTTCCATCTCAATCAGGTGAAAGTCCAACTACTCTCTTCAACGAACTTAAGGAGGAGGACGTGAGCAGCTTTCCTGACAACAGCGAAAAGAAATACATTGCGTTGGCACAAGCAACAGAAGGCGTGGAGGAAGACAAATGGATCATGGACTCCGGTGCATCTGCCCATATGTGCCGCAATCGCCATCTATTTGTGAGTATTCAATCTAATTCACCCATCAAAATTTATTTTAGTGATGATACCGTTGTTGAGTCGAAAGCAAAAGGGAGGGTGTCACTTATGTTGAACGTAGAGGGAAAACCTGTGAAAAGGGTCTTGGAAGATATGTTACATGTCCCAGCTTTTAAAAGAAACTTTTTCTCTACGTCAGTGGCAAAAAAGAAAGGTTTTAAAACTTTATCTGAGAATGGAAAGAAAACAATGAGTAAGAATGGGAAAATATTTGCGGAGGGATTTGCTGGAGGAAACAATTTGTATTGGTTGAGTCTTGCAAACGATAATGACAATGATGTTATTTACTTAAATGTAATCAGTGATTCTGATTTATTGCATAAACGTTTAGGACATGTGAATTATGATAGATTAGAAAAGATGGTAAATCAAAAATGGTAGAAGGTGTAAAAATTAGTCACAAACTAGCATCAAATGTATGTGATGGTTGTGCAATGGGAAAAATTCATAAGTTAACTTTCTCTTCGCAAACTGATCATAGAAGTAGCACGGTGCTAAAACTAATTTATTCAGATGTATAGGGGCGATCTAAGTATCCAATTGTGGGAGGTACTTAGTTTATGCTTACCTTGTGTGATGACTATAGTAGATTTACTACAATTTTTTTTTTGAGAAGTAAGGATGAAGGCTTTTCAAAATTTAAGGAGTATAAGACTTGTGTTGAAAATCTGCGTGAAAGAAAGATAGCGCGATTCAGATCTGATTATGGAGGGGAGTACAAGTTTAATGAGTTTACATAATTCTTAAAATTGCATAGAATCTCACGTCAACTAACCATTCCTTATTCTCTGGAACAAAACGGTGTTTTGAAGAGGATGAATAGGACCATATCAGAGTGTGCTAGGACAATGATGGCTGATATGGACATAGATTTCCAATTTTGGGTAGAGGCTATACATTGTGCAGCTTATGTGAGATACAGGCTAGAAACAAGGGCAGTAAAAGATAAAACTCCTTACAAAATGTGGACAAGACACAAACCAAATAAAAGTCACTTCAAAATTTTGAAAGTAAGATATTCTTGCTAGATAATGATCCACGTAAATGGAAATTAGAGCCAAAAGGCATATGAGGGTTCTTTCTATGGTATGATGATCATGCCAAAGGTTATAAAGTATATGACATTTAGAGAAATAGAGTTGTGGTAGCCTGAAACATCATAGTGAAAGATGAAGGAAAATGAGTAGATATATTTAGTCAACGTACCGATGAAAAGAAAGATCGAAGTGTTGATTATAACTTTTTAGAAGAAAATCCCATGTTTTTGAAGAAAAATATAGAAAATTCATGTACATCAGCTTAAAGTGACTTGAAATCATCTTCTCCACCACAAACATGAAGTGATATGCTCGAAAGACTTGTAGACTCTCTTGTACATCAAGCCGAAACTAAATCACAAGAAGAATCACATGTATCGAGGAGGAGGAGCCAACCATCTATACCAGCAACAAAATTTCCAAGTGGAGTTAGGGGAAGTGCGCAACTCAAGGGGAGAAAATGCAGCCTTTGCTCACTCAACACACACAGAAGAGCCTCTAACGTTAACGGAAGCTTTTTCGAGTAATGAAGGGAACATTGGGTGGAAGCGGCCAATGAAAAAATGAAATCCATCATGGAGTCTCAAACATGGGATCTGGTGGAACTTCCTCTTAGAAGAATGGCTATTGGAAGTAAATGGGTGTTTGAATTAAAATTGAACCCAGATAATACCATAGACAGGTATAAGGCTCTCTTGGTTGCTAAGGGATATAATAAAAAGAAAGGGATAGATTATGAAGAAAAAATTTCACCGGTTGTAAGGTTTCCATCTGTCCCCATCTTACTTACATTAGTTCCCATTGAGGATTTTGACTTCCACCAAATGGATATCAAAACTGCCTTTTTGCATGGTGATTTAGATGAGGTCATTTATATGAAGCAGCCTGAGGGTTATGAGGAAGCACGAAAAGAAAATCTTGTGTTTAGACTTTTAAGATCTTTGTATAGCCTAAAATAGGCCCCTAGGCAATGGAACCGAAAGATAGATGAGTTCTTGACAGGATTAGAATTTACTTAAATTAGTTCAAACCATTCAATATATGTGATGTGTGGTGATACTCCTGATGAGATGATATTTACTGTTGTGTATGTTGATAATTTGCTGCTAATTAGTAGGAACAAAGAAAGAATTGCTAGAGTAAAACACGCTTTTAATTCACAATTTGAAATGAAGGATTTGGGTGAGGAAAAATATATCTTTGGAATACAAATCGAAAGAGATAGATAAATGAAAATCATTAGGCTAACTCAAAAAGAAGCGATAGGAAACATGTTGGAAAAATTTGGCTTGGCTAATGCCAAAGGTTGTGCAACTCCTAGGGAGTATAAGCAAAAACTAGAAGGAATGGAGCATGAGTTTGGAGTCATAATCCATGAGGAACTGAATGCAAAAAAGCAAAAAATTATGTCCCAAGTACCCTAGAGATAAATAGTAGGAAGTCTGATTTACTTCATGAATTGCACTAGGCCTGATATAGATAAAGCTATTGGTGAGTTGAGCAGAAGTCTACAAAATCCACGAAGGAGAGATTAGGAGGCAGCAAAAAGGGTGTTAAGATATCTTGTTGGGACCAAAAATCTTTGGCTTACTTTGGGAGGGGACAAAGTTAACATTAAAACTTGGAGTGATGCTAGCTATGGTGATGTGCCTAGTAGGTAGTCTACAACTAGGTATGTCATTCAAATTGGTAGTGGAACTTGTAGTTGGAGTAGTAAACTTCAAATAGTCACGGCACAATCGACTATGGAAGTCGAATACATGGTTGCGAGCATTGCCTTGAAAGAGCTGCTTAAGATTAAGGCATTTTTTCAAGAATTGGGGTTTACACAACACATAATACAAATAATGTGGTGTGACAATCAGGCAGCCATTTCTGTGGCTACAAATCCAAGTCACCATTTTAAGAGTAAGCATATGGACATGCAACTATATTTGGTACGAGAAAAAGTATTTGCAAGAGTGGTGAAACTTTGTTATTTGCCTGATGAGAAAATGGTTGCGGACATGATGACAAAAGCCCTTCCATCTCCGAAGTTGGAGTAATGCAAAAAAGCAGGTGGTCTAAGTGAGTAAGTCTTCTTAAGCTTAACAGGAGTATTGAAAAGTAAGCTTTAGTAAGTCTTAGAAATTAGAGTCTAGGACTTATAATATTTTTGGACCACCAGTTATTCAATATTAGGTATATTTAGTGTGGATTTTTAGTATCTACTGGAATAGTTATCTTTGAGTAAATTAGTGTGTACGGCCGCCTATGAAGGTAGACGTGAAACACATCTCCCGGATTTTTTGGGTCTAGATATTGTTACTAGACAATTTTGGTCCAAGTACTTATAATTTTGAAAGAAGATATTTAGGTTAACACTATACATACGTTTTAGATGTTTTCTAGATCTTTTGGATATTTAGTTTAATTAGGATTGATAAATTCGATATAGAATGTACATTCTACACAGAGTTAAAGAAATGAGAGCACTAAGTAGAGTTTAAGGTGTTTTGTGCTCTATTGTCTTTGATTTGCTTGTAGTACATGTTTGTTTGGTTGAAAGACCTCTTACATTTGTAGTTGCATATCTTACAATATTGATCTAGTCTGATTGGTATTCCTCTTTGGGTTTGCTTCCGCTAACACGTTTGATAATGGCTCAGCTCCTGCTCCAAGTGCTCTTATTAGCTTTAGTGCTCCACCTGCTCCTCCAAGGACGCAGCTGGTGCAAGTGTGACTCCTAGTGGGAGTGGTTCACAGCCGAGTCTAAATGCCCATGACTCTCAATGAGGAACACCTTGAGCATGTCCAGATTGTCCTCCAGGCCCTCGAAGCAGCGGGCTTGAAATGCCACCTAGGCAAAGGTTTTTTTGGGGTTCATAAATTTTTTTTGGGGTGCAGAAAATTATTTACCTTGGACATGAAGTTACACCTCGGATAGTGGGCCACCTTATGGTCAAAGTGCGGACCTTGACGGGATTCCTCCACCATTAGACATCTTGGCCCTTCAAACATTTATTGGCCTAGATTGCCTTCTAGTTATTTAACGATTCGCTGAAACAACACCTTGTGTTCTGGATGCTTGATCACCACAAAACCTTTCCTCCTTTACATTGATTGGAGTATATTTGTGACTTTGGCTGACACTATGGAGCATTTAGGGGGAGCAATGAGTGGCCATATGAGAATCGTCCAAGAGAGATATGGAAGGAAATTCACATTTTGAAGAAGCATTACGTGGAAGGCAATTCATGTTTGCGGGAATCAAGGAGTAACCAAATTTTTTCCGCGTATCGAAGTATGAAATTTCTTGAAAAGTGGCCATCAGGCTTTTGGGGGATGGACAAGGGAGATTTATTGAGCGAGAGCAATGCGAGACAATCTATCATTCCCCACGGATTCACGAACCTGAAATGTCACATGACTTCCATTTCTATGCTTTTGGGAAGTGAGCTAGAGAATCTAATTAGACTTATATTTGGATTTTTTAGATCTTTGCTGGCTTTGGGCCACTGGCATTGGCATGCTGAGGCGGCTACAATATTTTTTAGGACTACATGTAATTTTTGGAAAAGAGTTCAAAGAACCATAGGACTTGAGGCTATAGATACAATGTCACATGGGGATTGGTCCTCAACAAGTGAGAGGATGAATAATTGAGGGGCCGCAATATGGGCTTTAAGGAGGGAGAGGAGGGGGAGAAATGATTTTGTCACAAAATCTCCATTTTGGAAATTTATACTCGCAGGGTGAGAGTTTATTACTTTATAAACCTTAATATGAGGTTCAGTTTGGAACAAAATTACCTTACGAATTCTCTCTCTCTCTCTCTATCTCTCTCTCTATCTCTCTCTCTTTCAATCTCTCTCTCTCTCTCTCTCTCTCTATCTCTATACATATATATCTCTCTATCTCTCGCCTCTCTCCCTCACTCTCTTTTTCTCTATCCCCCTCCTCTCTCTCTCTATATATATCTTTGTCTCTCTCCCCCTCTCTCTCCATATATATATGTATATATATTTCTTTCTCTAACTCCCCCCTCTCCCCCTCGCTCTCTCTCTCTATACCCCACCCCTCTCTCTCTATATATATCACTCTCCCCCGCTCTCTCTCTCTCACTCTATATCACTTTCGCTTTCTCTCTTATAAGTAATAATATTTGATAGTAGTTTTGTGTATGAAAACTGTTGAGATTTTGGGTACTTTCATGCGTATTGTTTACAAATAAGAAATTTGTTGTAGTTGTGTTTGGCATGTACTTTTAATCATCACTTTTTAAATAATGAACCACGTAGAATTTTTTTACAAGCCACGAGTTTGTAAACGGAGCTTGAAAATGACATTGATGATGAACATGATTTTTTTAACGAATTTGATATTCTAGTTTCAATTCGGAATTTTAATTTTTGTATACCACATTCCTCTATTTTCCTCTTCTCCTCGCTCCGCTCACCCTTTTTCACTTTGGTCACTATTGATGCAATTTGGTCGTTGTGCATATAAAGTACAATGCAAGTAAAACAACACAAAATATGTTTGTTTTACAAAACAACGAAGTTACTTTTTGAATAATGGTTCACTTGAGTTAATGTTGATTTGGCTAATAACGTCACATAGTGGTGGTGCCATTTTGTGTTTTGTACATCCTAACGGTAAAGCCCCTAGCGGTGATTCGAAAATGGGATGAAAAGTTGTATAACTAGTATGTCTAGTTCACTCCAAAAATTTGTGGACTCCATAGTCTTACAAAATTAGCAACTCAAAGAAAGCCTATTTGATAACCATGACCCACTATGGTTCATCAAGGAATATCTGCCACCCTGACTGGAAAAAACACAAACAAGCCTCACCCTTGTAAGTAGAAGACTCCTTTGTGTCAAACGAAAAAAGAATCTCCAAATTTGCTCTTTGAGCAGTAAGTTATGGTCGTTCAAAGCCAGTGGATTCATAAAAGTGGCCTCTAGGAGAGAGGGCTTTAAAAAAACTCTAAGTCTTAACTACATACTCTTAGAGTCTTTTTACTAAACCCTATAGTACTACGAGTCATGTACAAAATTTATTAGCAGCCACAAAAAATTGTATGCCAGCTGTATGACACCACTAAATATGGTGTACTTTCCATGTCTGACACCATGGATTTGTTGTCCTCCTTCGCGGACCTCTGGCGACCTGCCATGTGTCACTTTGTGGCTATTTTGGCGCAAGCTTTCAAAAGTGCTATTTCGGGTTGTCGATGCTCAAGCGATAGACGGCTACGAGAATGTTACTTGCGGCCGTCGTACTCTGTCGGTTAAATGTCAAATGTCGTTTAATAATTTATTGCTTGGCGAACAGTTTAATTACTTGTCCAACCCTACATCTGCAACAACTCTTATAGCCCTTAGTGGATGAAGGAGGTCTACTTATTTACTTCGTAGGACCTTGAATCAAATCTCCCGTGGGTCACCCTTTTTGGAACGGTCCTTTCTATCTCTCTCTCCCTTAGCTTTAGCTGCCATGGACAACTATGGCCTCTCTTCCTTTATGACTTTTTTTTTGTCTTTGCCCTTGAGAATAATAAATAGGATCAGAATTACCTTTTTTTTATTTTCAACACTCCCATTAATTCCAAGCCATTTTTAAGTTCTAGAACGTTATTTTTTTTGCAATAAATGAGTTTAGGCGACACGACAGATTTAGTCATCATATCGGCTATCATTTCCTTATTTGGTTAATACATTAATTTGACAATTTCATTTTCCACTTTTTTTCTAACAAAGCTTAGCTTAATATCCATGTGTTTTGATTTAAAGTGGTGTTTGGGATATTCTGCGATAGCAATTGCAACCTGATTTTCACATAAAACTTTTTCAATTCCACTTTTCATAAATTCCAATTCTTCGAGAAAACTTTTCACCCACATCAACTCTTTTATTGAAGCACAAGCGGCCATATACTCAGCCTCTATTGTGGACTGAGCAATAACCTTTTGTTGCTTGCTACTCTAACAGCTAACAGTCTCCCCAATTTTGAAGAAATTCCTAGATGTTGATATTTCTGAGAAAGACATCACTATAACTAGCATCACTCTATGTGGTGATGTCAGTATCACACCCTCCAAAATAGAACCATAAATCCAGAGTCCCAACCACATACCATATCACTCATTTAGCTCAATCTCTCTTTCTCGAATTATTTAGACTCCTAATTAGGACTCCAACTGCCGCAGCTATATTCGTACTTGTGCAGTTTATAAAATAAATCATACTGCCTACAACCTTATGGTAAGGTATTCATTCCATGAACTCTTTCTCTTCCTCACTCTTCTCTTCATTCAACGTAATCACTCCTCCCTCAGCATTTCATTCATTTTTTTTTTAACTCCATAAGTGTTGTATATCCATTGGCTTTCTCCATTGAGAGCTTCCTTTTTAGTTAATCTATTTTTTCTCTTTCCTTTATTTTTTTCTCTCTAAATTCTCAATATATACTTTGCCTCCCCTAAGTCCTTGAAATTGACTTGACTTCTGAAATCTTTCTTAAGTTTTGTGATTATTTCTAATGACTTACTCAATACTAACAGATCATCCACAGAAACCGCAATATAAATAACTCTATTTTTATCCTAAAAAATGCAAATGGAGTGGTCCGAGCTGATTATTAGGATTCTTAGCTTGGTACGGAACTCATCAAGTTAGATGTTGCACAACCGTGGCGCTTGTTTCAGTTCAAAAAGTACTTGATTAACCTGCAAATCTTGCTCTCCTCCCCTTTCGCCACAAACCCTTCAAGTAACTTTATAAAGATCTCTTCTTCCAATTCTTCGAGCAATTAGGCGGTTTTAATATCCATCTGATGTACTTCTATGTCTTTTGATGCGGCCAAATTTAGCTAAATTCTGACCGATGGAAACCTCACCAGCGGTGCAAAAGGTTTCCCTAAAGCCTATTCTATTTTTATGTATGTACCCCTTTGCCACTAACCCCTAAATCTCTTAGTAGAGTTATCATGATTCAATTTTAACTTAAAAACCTATATACATCCAATAAGTTTTCTATCTGAAGGACAATGTAGCAACTCCCAAGTTTTAGCCTCCATAATTGAGTTAATTTCATCATTTATTGCAGCTATCTATCAATCACACTCTTTAGTGTTGATAACCTCCTAATTAGTTTGAGGCTCATCTGGATGTGACATCCTTGTGAGTTAATTATTTATCTGTTCTCTTTTGCAATCTTTTACTCATTTTCTTTCCTCTTTCGAACTCCGAGGCACGTATGGACGGCATTCTCAGGTTCTTTCCTGCTGATTTTTGCTTTTCCTCTTGTTCTTCCTCGGTCTCACTTCCTCCGAGGATGTCTTCCTTGACATCTGTGTCCAATGGGAGTTCGATTTCCACTAGAGGTTCCACTTCCGCATTTTCCCCCTTTCCTTCTTCGTTTTCTGATTGTTGAACAATTTTTGATCTGGAAGTTGTGATCGTATTTCCGAACTGTCATTCAAAACCATTTGATTTTCACTACCTTGTTGAACTTGAAGGGATCAACTGGTTTCCCTTCATCCATTACGACAAAGAATTTCACTAGAATCACATTTTTCCGTTTTAAATCGTAAACTCTATATCCTTTCGCATCATTTGAATATCCCACTAGATACATGGGACTTCCATTTTCTTTTGTTTTCCACATTGATTTGTCATTTTGTAAAATATAAACCTCATTTCCAAAGAATTTAAGGTGTGAAAAATCTGGCTTATTTCCACTCCACCTTTCATAAGGAGTTACATCTTTTACTACTGATGTAAGAACTCTATTCTTAAGAGAGTTAGCACAATTCAGAGCCTTGACCCGAAATTGATAACCAATTTTCTTATCACATAGCATGCACCTAACACCGTCTCTAAGTGTCTTATTTAGTCGCTTAGCTACTTCATTCTACTCTAAATTATAGGGTAGAAACTCCTCAAACTTCTTTGAATCATATTTCCCCCCATTATGAGTCTTTATTCTCTTAATAGGTGTCTCATGGAGCTAGAACTGGTCCCCTAACATTAGTGTGTACCAAAATTAGTACATTTTCCCCTCTAAAATTGGCAATTTTTGGAAATGGCAAACTCTGTATCTTCCTTTGTGCACATCCTCTACAATCATCCATTTCTATTTCACCCCCAAACTTAATCCCTTCTACATTTCCCTTATAACTCATTTCCTTTAGTGTGGATACATGTACATTTCTCAATCTCTTATGCCACAATGATAATGAAACTTTGTGGCCTCTATTAGCTCATAGAGTAAACAACGTATATAAGACCACTAGGATAATGCTTGCCCCTTCTTTTTTCCCACGGAATAAGTGCCACCCTGGCCCACAAATATTTTGACCACCCTCACCCCTATGAGGGCTCGACTCTCGTCAGCCGAACGCTAAAAGAATCTTTGAATTTGCTCCCTTGAACAATTAGTTAAGAATGGTCAAAGATGACCTTTATAGTTACAAGCTCCTTTAGCGAGAGGTGGCTAAATTTCACTAAGTCCTAGTCTGCCTACTCACACCTACCTACTAATAAACCCTAAACCAATAAGAAGATTGTAATGTACAAGAAGGTACATTGGCCAATGTGTTGTTATGGAAAGCTTTAGTCCTCTCAATGCCTAGTAATTTGAGGGAGAGAGACAAGACTTAAAATGTTTTCAGTGAGCCTGATTCACTACGAATAGAATTGTAATACACCAATGCATACAATCTCGGGCCATTCGTCGGTTACAAGGGAAAACGTATTCTAGAGTATGCGTATGTTGGTGTACTGATACACTTGAGGACTGAAATGACACGTGGAGGTTCACCAGCGAAACTGAATTTGACATGTGGGTGGCGGACAAAGACTGCCGACAAATACAGTTCATAGTGGACCATATAGATGATGATATTACGTGGAATACGGAATCTTACGTAGTTGTAAAAATTCGGTTAACCTGATCTTTGTCTTCATTTCATTAGTTTATTACTGTAGGATTCCTTTATTTGACATACCTTGGTATTTCGAGTATACCCACAATACTTAGTGTTTTAGGTTGTTAGATGTATGGCAGGTATGACTATGACTTCGTACGTTCACTAGTGAATCTTCAATGTATATAAGTAGGACTTAGTCATTTTTGGAGGTAGAAGCAATTTATGGATCAAAAACTATATATGTTGTTTTTGGTAATTTTATATGTGAAAATATCACAAATTTGTGAGCAGAATTATCTGTAATCTTGTGTGGGTGTTTTTTTTGTTATTATCTTCATTTCAGTAGATTTGCGGAGCTTTTGTTTTGTGGTTTATGGGTTATCAACTGGTAATGTTGTTGTTTTTCAAACCGATTTTTGTGAATGTTTCATGTTTGTTTAACTCTTAGATGACTACACCTACATCATCATCATCTTCATATCGAGCGGTTTTCTTAGAACAATAGTTTATAGGCCGGCCTTCACGGATTCCAGTTTTTTATAGGGGAGAATACTTATATTGGGCAGTTCTTGTCAAGTCTTCGTACAAGTGAAGCTTTTTAATGTTGTTAATCTATCAATGGCTAAAACCCGATCCTATTTATGATCAAAAGAATGAGCAGACTCTTCACTTGATAAAAGTAATTATCTGTAAATAGTTAGATATCGCATACATTCAGGCTATTGAAGCATTAGAAATTTGGGATGCTTTGAAAAAAAAATATACTAAAGCTAATACACAGCATGAGATTATAAGTGCTGGGCAGGTCTGGGAATACAAATAAAAATGCGGAAGCATGGCGGAATATTATAATAAATTCAGTCTTCTAGTAGTAAAAACGTATGCTCAAGTGGTTCCTTTGCGGAATATCATTAAACAATGATCTTAGTGAGGGGGGCTTCACAATGAGTATAAAAGAGCCCAAATGAACTGTGAAAAGTGGAAAAGAAATACTAGAATCTAGCTAGAGTTATAGAGTATAATCTAGAGGAAGAGGCCACTCAATTGGTATTTAATTATGGAAAACCCGTAGTAGCTTACAATGCTCAATTTCAGAGAAATTAAAGACCTCAAGGAAAACAATATTTTCAGCAGTATGAAAGATGTGTCTACTGCTATAAGAATGGTCATTTGTTCAAATCTTGCCTTTTGTATAAAAAAGCGTGTGAAACACGTTCTTATTGCAAAGGGTGGAAAGTGAAAAGAGCTCCATTTACACTAAGGACTCTGATAAAAACTGTGGCTTTTTCAACGAAAAAATAGGAACCTGTGAAAGAGATGGAAAAAGAGAAATCGGAGGTTGTTTCTTTTCCAAAAACTGATGACACCGAGTTCTATGCTCTCGCCAAGATGATCGAGGGGGAGAAAGATCTTGTGTAGATTCTGGATTCGAGAACTTCCTTACATATGTGCTAGAACATAACCCATTTTAAAGATATGACACATATCCCTACTTGTCATATCTTTTATATTTGTGGTGCTACAATTGAAGAAAATGTTAAAGGTAGCATAGATCTGAATTCTGAGATAGATGGCATATTTTTAAAAATAACTTTGCATGATGTTTTATACATGCCAAATTTAAGAATAAATTGTTTTCTACCTTAGTTAAAGTAAGGGATTTCACGTCCTTTAGGGCAAAGGCAAAAAGATAGTGAGCAACGATGGGAGAGTAGCCTTAGTGGGAACTAGAAGCCTAAAGTGTTGTTCTACAAACACCAGTGCAGGTGGAGGAGCAACAGTAGTAGTAGAAGTAGACATGATACACCCTCAGAAGCTATCAAGAATCCTACCAAACAACTGTTTACAAGTGCTCACCAAATCTTATACACGCATCCAAACTTCACAAAGCTCTATCAAAGTATAGAGCAGCATAAACCCTAACAACTCCCAAAGTTTCAATACAATTGAACCGACAACACTCAAGATAAAATACTCATAAGTTTCCCAAAAACTGTTTGCAGTTTTACTACTTGGAAGTCTGGATACATCATGTGTTCAGAGTCCTAAGTCTTATACTAGTGTTGTACCGGCAATACTAGTGTACCTGAGAGGTACGTCAAACTGCCAAGCTAATACTAAGCTACCACTGAGCTTTCAGTGAGCTACCAGTGAGCTACCACTAAGCTACCATTCAGCTACCACTGAGATACCCACTAAGTTGAGATCCGTTGACTTGATTCTTATCAATCGCAGCAGCGTTGTCCGTACCAAATCATATTCAAAGTGACCGTTGCTATGTTGTTTTGTATGTGTCGCAGCTTAGCTGTTGCGCTGCTCTGTCATCATAGCATATGCGCTGCTACATCGCTCTGCTGCTGCGCTGCTCTGTTTGCATAGCAGTTTCTCTGCTGCTGCGCCTGAGACTGAATGCTTTCCAAAAAGAACGCTCCCCTAAAGCTTTAGACTCAGTATACTGGAGCAACTGTGATGACAAACTAGCGTAGCAACACAGCATAGTTGTATAGCAATTAGCAAGTCACCCAGTCCCATTACATCTCAATGTTGGACTTAGCGCAGTATCGCTGCATAGCAGTATAGCTGTATAGCAACTCAACTATTCCCTTTGTCCCACTGCGTCTCTGCAATACTTCAGTTTAGGAGCGAGAAGAGCTTTAGTGAGCAAATCAGCAATCATTTTTGCATCTGGCAAATAACATAATTTAATTACTCTAGAGAACAATTTTTCTCTTACAAAGTGTAATCTTACATCCATGTGCTTGCTTTTGAAGTGATGACTTAGGTTAGACGCAATGCCAATGGCAGCCTCGTTATCACACCAGATCACGTGTGGACGAATCTGCATGTATCCTAGTTCTTGTAACATGGATTTTACCCATAACAGTCCTTTGAGGGCCGATCTTGCTGCCATATATTTAGACTCCATTGACGACTGTGCTGTAACCTTTTGAAGTCTGCTGCTCCAACAGCAAGTCTCGTTCCCAATTTGTACAGCAAATCTCGTGGTGGACTTCCAGCTTGGCATGTCACGATAGCTTGCATCACTCCATGTTTGCAGCTTTACTTTGCCTCCGCCTAGTGTGAGTTTGAGGTCTTTGGTTTCTGCCAGATATCTTAAGACTCTCCTTGCTGCATCAAAATCAAATTTTCTCGGATTCTCAAAACCTCTGCTCAGTACCCCAACTACTGCAGCAATGTCAAGACGGGTACAGTTCATGAAATATATTAAGCTTCCAACTATCAATCTATAAGGTATCTGTGACAGAGGATCATTCTCCCCTTGCTCTAAATACTCTCTAACAATGACACCCGGTCTGTGTCTTCTCCCTCTAACTTCTGCCGAAACTCCATTGAAGTTAGACATTCTTTTGCCCCCCGCATTCCATACTCATCTAACATGTTTCCAATTTTAGTCAATTTTATTACTTTCTTATTTCTGTTCCTCTCTAATTGGATACCCAAAATATACTTTGCCTCAGCGAGGTCTTTCATCTCGAAACGTGAGTTTAGAGCAGTTTTGATTTTGTTAATTTCAGTCATTGATTTGTTAATTAATAGTAAATCATCTATATACACCGTTATATACACTATCCCATTTTAACCCTTTAGAACGTAGACAGAGTGATCAGAACTTTTCCTTTGAAATCTTAAACTAGTTAAGAATTCATCAAGCTTAAGATTCCATTGCCTATGGGCCTGTTTTAGGCTGTACAAAGATTTTAACAGTTTGCATACTAAGTGCTCTTTTCTTGGTTCTACACACATTTCAGGCTGTTGCATGTAAATGGTTTCTTCTAGTTCTCCATGCAAAAAGGCCGTCTTTACATCCATCTGATGAATTTCCATATCTTCTATAGCAGCTAGGGACATCAAAATCCTAACAGTCGAAAATCTTACAACCGGAGAAAATGTTTCTTCAAAATCGATTCCTTCTTTTTTATTGTAGCCCTTTGCCAAAAGTCTAGCCTTATAGCGTTCCATGGTGTTATCGGGATTTAACTTCACCTTGAATACCCATTTCCTGCCGATCGCTTTTCATATCGGAGGAAGGTCAACAAGCTCCCATGTTTGAGCCTCCATGATGGACTTCATTTCGTCGTTTCCTGCCTCGATCGAGTGATTCCGCTCCGGTGATGAGAAGGCCTCTTGGATGGTCAAGAGCTCCCATGAGGTTGCCGAGTAGGCAAAGTGAGAGCTTTCTTGTAGGCGGCTGCTGGATCTTCTTCCCGCTATAAATTTTGAGGCTGAGATCGCTGGATGCCGCGCATTGCGCTGATTGCGCTGGTTGCGATTTGTGTGTATTGATCGCTGTTGTTCCGGTTGGAATTGAACTTGTTGAGGAACTTGCAGAGAGGCGAACTCCGGAGTCATTACCGAAGAATTTTGCATCTGCACGACAATTTCTTGCATGCAATCTAAAATGACATATTCCTGTAATTTTTGCTGCTTTTGTTGCTCTGTCATTTGAAATAAATCTATGGAGTCAAGCTCATCCTTTATAATAATGTTCCATGCTACAACTATTTTTTGCCTCTCAAACACAAAGACTCTATAACCTTTTGAGTGATCATCATATCCTAACAGAATACCTGTAATCCCTTTGGTTCCATTTTCCATCTATTTGTAGACGTATCGAAGATAAAGATTTGACTACCAAAGACCTTCAAATGGCTAACATTTGGTTTGCTACCTGTCCAGATCTCGTAAGGAGTAGTTTTTACCAATCTTGATCCTATCATATTTTTAATATAAACTGCACAATTGAGAGCCTCAGCCTAAAATTTCGGATCCACATTTTTATCCACAAGCATCGACCTAGAGCTCTCCGTGAGAGTTCTATTAATCTGTCCAACACCCCATTTTGTTTCGGTGAATATGGAACAGTCAATAGATGACTTATTCCCTCCTCGAGTAAAAAGGTTTCAAATTCCTTTGATGTATATTCAACACCATTGTCCGATCTGAGCTGCAAAATAGGTAAATTATAAAGCTTTTCAACCCATGCTTTATAGTGTTTGAAGTGACCAAACACTTCGCTCTTTTCTTTCATGAAGTAAACTTTTGTAAACCTGGAGAAATCATCAGTAAATGTGACTATATATTTCATCCCCCGGCAGAAGGAACCTTCGCAGGACCAAAAACATCCGAATGAATTTGTTGTAAAAGTTTTGTTGACCAATGCTCAGACTCCTTAGGAAATGGCAGTCTGTGGATTTTACCTAAAGCGCAACCATCACATGTTTTGACATGCTGATGTGTGATTGATACACCCTCTATTTTGCCGGCAATGATCGTTTTTCTCAAACTATCACTGTTTAAATGGCCTAATATTTTATGCCACAACTCATCTGAGTGCAAAACACCGGAGTAGAGAACATCATTCTCCTTGGTATTAGCCATTTACATACGGTACATCTTGCTACTATCTCTAGAACGTGTAACCACAACCTTGTCATTTTTGCTAACAACCTGCCGACCATTTTTTAAATTAACCTCAAAGTCTTTACTCTATACCAACGACGTAGAAAACAGATTTTTCTTAAAGTTAGGCACAAATAAGACATTGTGAATAGTCCTTTCAATTGCTTTTCCTTCTACATCAACTAGTAAGGACACATCACCCACAACACGAGTCTAGACACTCATTCCCAAGCATAATAAATGTTTTTCTCCGGCGTTGCTTTCGGATTGTTGAAGATTGCCTTGTTCCAGCACATGTGGGCTGACACTCCTGTATCCATTATCCATCCAGGGTCCTTCGCGCCCTCCATTGTTGCCGCTATAGCGAATAGATCCGTGTCGTCCTCCTCAAAAACTGATAGAGTCTCGTCCTAGAGTGATGATGAAGCTGAAAACAGTGCATTTCCACGAGGTGTAGGCCTTGTGAAGGTTTGGTAAAACTGACCTTGTTGCCATTTCGGCCTGTATAAACTTGTATCGTTAGCTTGATTAAGTTTAGGACAGAATTTGTATCCATGACCTCTCTCAGTACAATAGAAGCATGCATTGTTGGATTGTCTAATTCCACCATGATTAAACTGTCTAAACTGGTTAAACTGATTATGTTGCTGATTGAACTGACCTTTCCTACCAATGTCTGAATTAAAAGACTCTACCTGCTCAACATTGAGAATATTAGATGTGGCTTCTTCTTGTTGTAAAATATTGATGGCTAACTTTCCACCTAGCTTTATATTTTTGTTTGAGCATGTAAGATGCTTCTTTCATACTACGAGGGAGACCCCTCATGAGCAAAGTTGCCAGTTAAAACGGAGGAAACACCCCACCTGCACAAGCATGTGCATCTACAAGGATGCGGAATTTGTTAGAATATTCAGCCATTGTACCGCCAGTGTACTTATAGTCCCAAATTTTTCCAGCCAATAGAAGCTCTTCCTAGACATTAGCCTTTTCATAATCATTTTTAAGAGATTTCCATATATCAATTGTTTTTTTCATTTTTATCCGAGACAAAGCTAAGTCCTCAGATATACAAAATTTCAGAATAGAACAAGCCTGCGTATTTTTCTTAGACCATCAAGGATCATATTCATCCAGTACACTATCCAATATATCCAAAAGATTTACATTCTCAAAATGTGTCTCCACCATATCCGCTAAGTAAACATACTTTTCCCCGGAAAAGATAGGAATTCTTGATAACACGCCCATAACCTATTGTTCTACAACCACCGGTGCAGGTGGAGGAGCAGCAGTGGTAGTAGAAGTAGACATGATACACTCTCAGAAGCTATCAAGAATCCTTCCAAACAGTTGTTAACAAGTGCTCACACAAACTTATACACGCATCCAAACTTCACAAAGCTCTCTCAAAGTATATAGCAGCATAAACCACGACAACTCCCAAAGTTTCAGTACAATTGACCCGACATCACTCAAGATATAATACTCAGAAGTTTCCCAAAAACTGTTTGCAATTTTACTACTTGGAAGTCTGGATACATCATATGTTCTAAGTCCTAAGTCTTATACTAGTGTTGTACCAACAGTACTAGTGTACCTGAGAGGTATGTCAAGCTGCCAAGCCAATACTAAGCTACCATTGAGCTACCAATGAGCTACCACTGAGCTACCACTAAGCTACCATTGAGCTACCACTGAGTTACCCACTAAGTTGAGGTCTGTTGACTTGATTCGTATCAATTGCAGCTGCGTTGTCCGTACCGAATTATATCCAAAGTGACCCCAGCTGCGTTGTTCTGAATGTATCGCAGCTTAGGTGCTGCGCTGCTATGTCTGCATAGTTGCTGCGCTGCTCTATTGCTCTGCTGCTGCGCTGCTCTGTCTGAAGAGACTGAAAGCGTTCCAAAAACAACATAAAGATGTTGTATCAGATGGACTAGGTAAATAAAGCTGATTTTGTGTACTCCTGTGTTCTTTTTGAAACTGTTTTGTGACATAAAAGTCTTGGGGATGTATATAATGAGAGGCTGGAAAAGATGGTTTAGACAAATATGATAGGAGGTGTCTAACTTGGTCAAAATGAATCCTATGTTTGTGATGGTTGTGCTCTTGGGAAGCTTCATAAGCTTCCCTTACCACAGATTTCAAATCACTAAGCAAATGATCTTCTTGACCTTATTCACTCAAATGTATGTAGAACTGCAAAAGTTTTTTCCCGTGGTGGCAGCAAATGCCTTTTCACCTTCATAGACGACTACTCACGATTCAGCAGAGTGTATTTCATCAAGGAGAAGATCAATGTATTCATGCACTTCAAACATAATTTCTCATGAATTTACTCTTCTTTACACTCCAAAACAGAATGGTGTTGCTGAAAGACTCTATACGACCTGACTAAGTGTGCTAAATCTATGATAATGGATAAAGGTGTAGATCCGAAATTTTGGGGCGAAGCTTTTCAGTGTGCTTACTACATCAAAAGTATAATAAAAACCAGATATTTAAATGGTAAAACAACTTATGAAATGTGGAGAGCAAGGAAGCCAAATGTCAGTCACTTAAGAGTCTTTGGAATAAAATATTTTATGTTGGATAATCTTCCAAATTGGAAATTAAGTCCAAAATCTGTACATGGTATATTTTTGGGCTACGATGATGAATCTCTATGATATAGAGTATATAATCCTTAAAAAAAATAGAATTCAGATTGCTACGAATATTCAGATCAAGGAAGAAAGTCAATCTGTTGATGTTTTTAGCTTGAATGAGGCGGATAAGAAAGAAAAACTATAGAAATATATCTTCCTTGAGCAGATTCCTTTCTAGCAATTGGCAGGTTCTCCCTCTACATCTGGACATCCACACGTTTTTGGGCTACCAGATCCACCTGCTATTGCAGCTACTGCCAAAACACCTACTCCTCCTCCTCCTCCTCCCCCTCCTCGTGAAAGACAACGCCGAGGACCAGCAGTTCCCTCTTCAAACTAATAGGGGGGAAGAAGACAAAGCAATAGGCTAAGAGGTGATTAAGTGGACCATGCTTATGCTACAAGCACAAGGGAACCTCTAACCATTCAAAAAGCCTTTTCCGTTCCTAAAAAAGATCAGTGGATTGTTGCGGCAAATGACAAAATAAAACCAATTATGGAAGCTCAAACATGGGAGCTTATAGAACTTTCACCAGATCGGAAAGAGATCTGTTGTAAGTGGGTCTTCAAGGTAGAACTCAATCCGGATAATACCATTGTGATATGTAAACAGCCACAAAGTCCATTCCGGTATGGCAGTTGCAACGAGGAATGTCAAATCAAATATATTTACATTGTTGTGATTCGCGTTCCTGCTGAAACTCTGAGACCTCCATAAGTCCTCACAGTGGACACCTTCCTAGAAGCCTCTAGGATAACTTTGACCCCTTTGTGTTTCAGCAAAAAAACCAGCCACCCTGGCAGACAAAAACTCTGACCACCAGCACCCTTGTGAAGGCAAGACTCCCTTGAGTCTATAGCAAAAAGAATCTCTGAATGTGCTCCCCTGAGCAGTATGTTATGGAGGGTCAAAGTTGACCTTTTGTACAGAATCTCTTTGGGAGAGAGGGTCCTATCTCCTAATTTTTCTAAGTCCTATCTCTCTCACTGACTCTATCTACTAATGTACGGAACCAATCAGGTTACAGTTTTGTACGCAAAAGTAGAGCTGCCGGTGTACTTTATGTACGGACATTGTACGACATGGCCTAAATGTCGACATATGTCATATCCGGATTTGGTGCCATAATCTCCGGAGATACCACGATCCAATGTAATTTCGCCACTTGTCATCCGATGTGGAGATGGCCACAAACCGCGGAAATCTTCTTTCGCGATCTCGGCGCTAATTCCTGCTGTCCGATTAAATTCGAATTTAATCGTAGCTGTAATAAATACATGGACGGTATTCGTTTCACTTTAAGAAATAAATGCGCGGTATTGATTTCTTGTCTGTACCGTAATCCGTACTTATACATTACCGGATCTATGTATCCCGTAAACTATTACAGTTAAATGATTTATCCTACGTATACATGTTTAAATAAAAATCAAACTATATAGTACGTAACACTAGTCCTAGACTTAACGGCTAAGGCTACCGGCTATCCACTGTCTGCCGGCCGGTAGGTACATGGATCAAATCCTGTGGCCGGCATATACCTTTTAGATAAATAAACCCCTAACTAATATAAATTTCCCATAAACCTCTGGATAGCCTAGGTAGCCATGGCTCTAGCTCCCTCTCCAATTTCTCAGTGACTTCGACATGTTTGAGAGTTGGAGAGAGAATTTAGAGGTAGACTGCCTTGGCTTCTTTCTATATTTCTATTTAGACCTAGAAAATACTAAAAATGGACCATTAATTTCTACACTCCCTTTATTTTCTAGTCAATCTTTAATTTCAGACCGCACTTCTCCTTGCGGAAAATTAGCTTTGGGGAAGGCAAAGAATTGGTCATCATATCTGCTACCATCTCACTATCTGGTCTGTACTCTAAACTGATTATTTTGTTTTCTACTTTCTCTTTAACAAAGCTGAGTCTTCTTTCCATGTGTTACATCATGTGTTTGGCTTTAAAATGATGTTTAGGATTGGCAGAAATAGCGATTGCTGCCTGATTATCACAAAAAAAATTCTGCACACCACTCTTAAGGTGACCAAGCTCACCAAGCAAAGACTTGACCCACATCAATTCTTTTACAGCAGAGCAAAAGGCCATATACTCAGCCTCCATGGTGGACTGAGCAATAACTTTTTGTTGTTTGCTACTCCAACAGCAAGCCCCATCACCCACATATAATACATATCCAGAAGTGCATCTCCTCATCGGAGCATCACCATAAGTGGCATCACTCCAAGTAGTGATGTCAGTATTCTCCCCACCCAAATGCAACCATAGATCCCTAGTTCCTATCAAATATCTAAGGACTCTCTAAGTTGCCTCCCAATCCTTCTTAGTGGGAGCATTTAGACTACTACTTAGCACTCCTACAGCTGCAGCTTAATCTGGCCGGGTACAATTCATAAAATATATTAGACTTCCCACTACTTGCTTGTAAGGAATAGTCTGCATGAACTTCTGTTCTTCAGGAGATAATTCCTCGTCTAAGACTATGATTCCTTCTTCCTCACTCCCCTCACTTCCCTTTTTCAACTCCATTGGAGTTGTACAACTATTAGCTTTAACCATTTGAAATTTTTCAAGCATGTTCCCTATTGCTTCTTTTTGAGTCAGCCCCATAATTTTTCTTTTTTCGGTCTCTCTCTACTTAAATTCCCAAAATGTATTTTGCTTCCCCCATATCCTTCATTTCAAATCTCCCCTTAATATCAGTTTTCAGTTTATTAATTTTTTTTATTGATTTACTTAAAACAAGCAAATCATCAATATAAATTGCAATAAATATAAAACCTTCCTCATCTTCGAAAACATAGATTGAGTGATCTGAGCTGATCCGAATATATCCCTGACCAAAAAGAAACTCATCAAGCTTCTTATTCCATTGTCGAGGCGCCTGTTTCAAACCATAAAGAGATTTAATCAGTCGGCATACCTTGCTCTCCTCTCCTTCCTCCACAAAACCTTCAGGTTGTCGCATGAAGATATCCTCTTCCAATTCTCCATACAAAAAGGTTGTCTTGATGTCCATCTGGTGCACTTACATATCTTCCGCTGCTGCCAGGCTGAGAAGTATGTGGACGAAGGGAAATCTAACCACCACGGCAAAGGTTTCCTCGTAGTCAATTCCCTCCTTTTGTGTAAATCCCTTTGCCACTAATCTGGCCTTGTATCGCTCGATTGTGTTATCTGGGTTTAGTTTTAATTTGAAAACCCACTTACAACCGATTGGTTTTCGGTTAGGTGGACAATCCACCAGCTCCCAAGTATTGGCTCCCATAATTGAGGCCATCTCCTCATTGATGGCTGTCTTCCCCTGGTTTCTTTCTGGACAAGTCATCGCCTCTCCATAAGTTTGAGGTTCATCTTGATGACATAGTTTAGTTACCTTGTTATTAACCTGTTTTTCTTAGAGTCTAATGCTACTTCTCCTCCCCCCCTCAAAATCTAAGGCCGAAGAGATGGTTCTCGTAGATTCTTTCAAACAAACTCGACTTCTCCTCTATCCCTTGATTCCGAAACAATTTCCACCACGTCTTCCGCTTCGGGTAGAATTGTCACTGAAGTTTCCACAGCCGAGTCCTTTTCGGTTTGATTTGTACCTGCAAGAATGTCATCTTCTCTAAAACCTGGATAGTTAGGAAGCTCAAAGTCATCGGAATTTTCTGACTCAAATCTGATTTTTACTGACTTCGTATATTTGAAGGGATCCACAGACTTTCCTTCATCTATAACTACTAGATGCTTTACTAAGATTATATCTTTTCTTTTTAGATCATAAACTCTATATCCATTAAGCTCCTCATCAATTCCTAATATGTATCCCGGTTTTCCTTTAGGATCTAGCTTCCAATTGGACCGATCAGTATCTAGACTGGATACTTGACTACCGAAAACCTTTAAGTGAGATATGTCTGGTTTACGGCCTTTCCATCTCTGTCAAGCTCGTGTGCATCTTCAGCACCTTTGCACTCCCAAGAGTTCCGGGGCCTCATTCCACTTTGTACGGACTCTAGCGTACGGAGAAGGAGAAGGACAACTAGCCGGATCAAATCTTTATCTTTCCACTCTGGAGCCCTACGCAATTTATTTCACCTGAAACGGAGGCCTAACGACAGAGTTAGTCCGTTGCAAAGCGTCTGCTCCATTATATTGTGTGTTCTATGTAGCTCTAGTAGAGGGATACATCAGAGAACGACACGTAACCCTTGGGATTATCCCGTAGATCCTACTGTTACCTGTCAGTATGATGTTAGTTCAGGCCTAACCACCTGGCAAAGCATTTATGACGTAGGGACAAAGTTAGGCGGTTTCACGTTGAGTCAGAACTTTGTTTCCATTTTGTGTATTATAGGAGGACCCTCGGCCGCTAATCCAGCCGGGACCAGTCGTCTAACTTTTAGCCCTGAGTGTAGTACAGTCTGTTTTGTCTTATGTCCGTACGATAACAATTGCTGGCCGCTGATTGGCTTGTCACATTGCTTTGACTTTGGAACTTGCAGTAGGACAAACTCTGGTTGTATAAGGCACTTGGGGCCGAAGGAGACAGGTTGCTTTTCAGTACTCTCTCCTGAGAAAACCCCTAGAGAATTAAATCAATCTTTCGGTTGTAGAACGGTTGCATTGTGTCGTGGTCTCTATTGCCATCTTTGTTTTGGATTGTCTTTTGAGGAGACCGTAGCACGGGTGGGTAGTTAGCACTACCTTCTCTTTGGGCGGTTTGGACTTTCGCTGTTTGAAACTAAGAAGAGTCTTGTCGGATCCTCGCGAGGGAATCGGGAAGGGTGAGGGAGACTCATACCTGTCTTCGAGGCTAGTGGGAGAGGTTTTCTTCTGCTGAGTTTGACCATCGTTGCACTCCGGCGTATGTGAATTCGCTTCACCATTATAATTCATTTCTATCTTTAATTCCATTCTATGGGGCAAGGTGATATTGTTTAATCTGAAAAGCCGATATTTGTTATTTCTATATTTATGCGTGGGAGTTATTTGCACACTCTTGTGGTCATCTTTGGGTTTGTCCCACGTTTTTGAGGAAAGGACCGGATGACTCTCATTTCCTTCCTATTCTTTTTAGAGTATCTGGGAGTGTGGCATTTAGTGGGCTTCCAGCCGAACAGCACAAAATTTGGGGGGGGTACAATGCACTTTTCTTTTTCCACTCCATTCCTCCTTAGTATCTATGCATATCCCTGGGGGGGGGGTAATGAACAGAGACGGGCATTGTCACGGATCCCGGGAAGCATCATCATTTGGGGTGGATTGCAGGTTTCTCATGCAGACTTTCTTGGACATCGTACCTGAACGTGCCGGTTCCCAGGCACGCTTGACATCTCTCATAAGGTGTTTGATCTTTTATAGCTGAAGTAAGAATTCTATTTTTGAGATAATTAGCACATTTCATTGGTTTTGCCCAAAACCTTTTTCCTATCTTCTTATCTGACAACATACTTCTAGCACTATCACTTAGTAATCTATTTAACCTTTCAACTACCCCATTCTTTTTCGAGTTTTTTGGGACTGTCTTTTGGTGTTAGACCCCATCATCCCTCCTAAAATCCTCAAACTGGTTAGAATTATACTCTCCACTATTGTCACTCTGTATTCTCTTGATTAGAGTTTCATGAAGTTTTTCGCTCCATGCTTTATATTGTCTAAAACAATCCAGAGCTTCGGACTTGTTTTTCAAAAAATACACTCGAGAATACCGAGACCAATCATCAATGATAGTCATCATAAATCTCTTCCCCCCAGGTGAGGGCACTTTAGGCGGTCCCCAAATATCTGTGTGTACTAGATCTAGAATTTCTTTTTCCCTTATAGGTGTTTATTTTAGGAAAGGGTAATCTGTGTGCTTTACCTTGAGCACACCCACTACAATCACTTATATCATCACTCTCACTGAACTGAATCCCTTCCACCACTCCCATCTTTTTCATCTCTCTTAACTTATCTAGATTCACATGCCCAAGTCTCTTATGCCACATCATCATATCATGATTACCAGCATAATAAAGTTTCTTTATTTCATTACTTAAGATCAGCCTAAACATCCCATGGCTACCTTTCTCAGCAATGAAATAGACATCCTCCTCAAAACTAGTAGTAAAGACTCCTTCCCTAGTGTTAGTAAAAAAACCCTTATCATCTAATACGGATGTAGAGATGATGTTTTTGTTCAGCTCCGGAATAAACAATACATCGGAGAATGTTACTATGGATGTCTTTCCTTTTTCTAACACTTTCAAATCTACCGATCCTACAAGAGAAATGGTGACTATCCTCCCATCCCCGTACTCTATCTCTACAGTGGGAATATTTCTTATCTTAGTGAACAGGTGCCTATCCTTACACATGTGCATGGAGGCACTTGAATCTACAATCTAGCCTGCTTCACCTTTCAATCCACCGTGAGCACATTTCTGCTTTCGTGGAATTTCGACCTCGTTTTTCGCCTCCAACTCCTCATCTAAAAAGAGCTCATCGTCCTCGTACTCGGATTCCGCCTCATATACCTGTGTCACAAGGGCCTTTTTCTTTCCTCTCGGGGTACCACCGGTCTGCCCCTCCTTTAACCGAAGCTTAATTAGCTTAGTGCACTCTGCCATATAGTGCCCAGGTTTCTTACAAAAATGACATAAACCTTTGGGAGCCCTTGGTCCATACTCATCGGTCTGATTTTTCTGCTCCCTCCCCCCATAGTTTCTGACTAGTTTCTGAAATCCTTGTTCCTCCAATCTGTCGCAGTTGCCAAGGCTTGGCCACTCTTTCCTCCTTTTCGGATCTCAATCGTATTCTTCCAAACGAGAATCATCCCTACCACTGAGTTCCATATCCACCTTGAGTCCGGCAAGCCTTGCACACGGTTGACTATGTTTTCGAACTCATCGGGTAACTTCATCAGTAAGCATTTAACCTTTTCCTTTTCACTAAAATCTTTTCTCGCACTCTGTAGCTCCATGAAGAGTGTAGCAAGCTCATTGCAAAAATCCAACATCTTCCCCTCTTTGTATACATACTCCTTAACTTTCTGATCAGCCAACTGTTGTTGCTGAATCGTACCACTTCGCTACATCTCTATGAGAGCCATCTAAAGATCGGATGCCGTTTTTACCTGAAAATGAGGACATGCAAGTCATTGAGCGAGATGGCGTTGGATGAAGTGCTTTGCCGCCATATTGTTGAAGTCCCATGTTTCAGTATCATTCTCCTCGTTCCTCGGAATAGGTGACATGAATGCCGAACCAGTTGCTATTAGTGTGGTCGCCTCCTTCTCCTTTCCTTTGTCCACCACTTCTCCTTCCTTTGTTTCTTATATTGAAGGTGGATCCTCTTTCCTGGTGAATCTGCTTCCTCCAAACCCTGGAGGAATTCCAAGACTTGATGGACGCCCTTACCGTCCACTCACTATCCCCCAAAACCTTTTTTCGCATAGAGCTCCTATCATCATACTTTCCCAGTATATGAAGCCTGTTCTATTAAAGATTCGTACCCTAGAGGGTGGGCCCATAACCTGAAACTCTGAGACCTCCATAAGTCTTCAGAAGGGATAGCTTCCAAGAAGCATCTAGGATAACTCTGACCCCTTTGTGTTTCAGCAAAAACAACTGCCACCTTGGCAAACAAAAACTATAACCACCTGTACCCTTGTGAAGGCAAAACTCCCTTTAGTCTATAGCAAAAAGAATCTCTGATTTTGCTCCCCTGAGCAGTAAGTTATGGAGGGTCAAAGTTGACCTTTTGTACAGAATCTCTTTGGGAGAGAGGGTCCTATCTCCTAATTTTTCTAAGTCCTATCTCTCTCACTGACTCTATCTACTAATGTACGGAACCAATCAGGTTACAGTTTTGTACGCAAAAGTAGAGCTGCCGGTGTACTTTATGTACGGACATTGTACCACATGGCCTAAATGTCGAAATATGTCATATCCGGATTTGGTGCCATAATCTCCGGAGATACCACGATCCAATGTAATTTCGCCACTTGTCATCCGATGTGGAGATGGCCACAAACCGCGGAAATCTTCTTTCGCGATCTCGGCGCTAATTCCTGCTGTCCGATTAAATTCGAATTTAATCGTAGCTGTAATAAATACATGGGCGGTATTCGTTTCACCTTAAGAAATAAATGCGCAGTATTGATTTCTTGTCGGTACCGTAATCCGTACTTATACATTACCGGATCTATGTATCCCGTAAACAATTACAGTTAAATGATTTATCCTACGTATACATGTTTAAATAAATATCAAACTATATAGTACGTAACACTAGTCCTAGACTTAACAACTAAGGCTACCGGCTATCTGTTAGATTTCCTAGAAATCCGGGATTCGGCATGCCCCACACTTGGGAAAATTGAGCCGGCCAGGGTTCGAACCTGGGACCTTTCACTTCAGCTGCGAACGCACTTCCACTGTGCCACCAGCTCGATGTTGAGACTGGCGGGTCCGTACCCATTTATTACGGGCGGCTCGAGTATGGATATTTCCATATTCTACCCCGTATTGGACCGGCTTCACGTGCCAATCCAACAGTATCCACTCTCTGGCGGCCGGTCGGTACAAGGATCAAATCCTGTGGCCGGCACATACCTTTTAGATAAATAAACCCCTAACTAATATAAATTTCCCGTAAACCTTTAGATAGCCTAGGTAGCCATGGCTCTAGCTCCCTCTCCAATTTCTCAGTGACTCCGACAAGTTTGAGAGTTGGAGAGAGAATTTAGAGGTAGACTGCCTCGGCTTCTTTCTATATTTCTATTTAGACCTAGAAAATACTAAAAATGGACCATTAATTTCTACACGTGAATGAAGTCTTGTGCCGTTATTTCACATGCGTCTCTTTGTCAATTTGTACGGTTAGATGGATTAGCTGCCACGTCATTATTTGATACAATATAACACCCAGTTTTTGTATCGATTTCACGACGACTTAGCAGATAGGGCGGCAGGCTACTGTACACTACATAGGACCCACTGTCCAACCTTTTAGATAAATACCTTTTTGATAAAGTGACCATCTATCCTTTGCTTCAGTCGGCCATATTGGCCACCAAGGAGACACCTATAGTTACCTTCTCTCTAACTCTTTCTTTCCCTATGAAGAGTCTAACAAAATATAATTTAAATCATAATTTACCTTTTTCAATAGAAGCAAGAGGTGATATGCTCCACATATTTGAAATAGACCAAGCAAATACATGGATCACACCCATGTTGCTAAAAAAGTTAGTGAAAGAAATGTAGAGGGTGGATTTATAGTTTTGGATGACCAAATCAGTCCAAAAAAATAAGATTTTATGCATAACATGCCATATAGTTAGATTGTAAGAAGTTTGGTCTATTGTATGAACTGCACCTAGCCAAATATTATAGTTGTTGTAGAAGTCTTTAGTATGAGCCTCAATAATCCACGGATAAACGACTAGAAGGTAGCCAATGTTGTTCTACAACCACCGGTGCAGGTGGAGGAGCAGCAGTAGTAGTAGAAGTAGACATGATACACTCTCAGAAGCTATCAAGAATCCTACCAAACAGCTGTTCTTAAGTGATCACCAATTCTTATACAAGCATCCAAATCTCATAAAACTCTAACAGAATATAGAGTAACATAAACAGTGACAACTCCCAAAGTTTCAGCAAAATTGACCCAACAACACTCAAGATATAATACTCAGAAGTTTCCCAAAAACTGTCTGCAGTTTTACTACTTGGAAGTCTGGATACATAAAAATGTTCTAAGTCCTAAGTCTTATACTTTCGGTGTTCTACCGCTGATAACAGTGTACCTGAGAGGTACGTCCAGAATCAACCCACCTACAGAGATCTACGTGTTCTTGATCGTGCCAACCCAATCTATCATTGTACAGTCAATATTGCTCAGAATCTATATTAAGTTACTGTACAAATACTTGTCGGCTAAGTCACTTGTGATACTCTTATGAATCTCGTCCGTTGACTAGATTCATATTAATCGCAGGTGCGTTGTCCCGTACCGGATCACATTTATATCACCCGCGGCTGTGGTGTCCTGCACCAAATCATATCCAAGATAGTAGCAGCTGCGTTGTCTGTACGGATCTTATCCAAAGTGACCGCAGCTGCGTTTGTCCTGTCAGTATCGCAGCTTCGCTGCTGCGCTGCTCTGCTGCTGCGCTGCTGCGCAGCTCTGCTGTATAGCAGCTGCGCTGCTCTTCCGTATAGCAGCTGCGCTGCTGTCTGTATAGTTGCTGCGCTGCTGCGCTGCTCTGAGACTGAGAGCTTTCCAAAAGACAACACTCCCCTAAAGCTTTAGACTCAGTATACCAGCGCAGCTGGGGTGAAAATCTAGCACAATATCGCAGCATAGCAATATAGCAGTGTAGCAATTCAACTATTCACTTAATCCCACTGCTTCCCTACAATACTTCAGCTTAGGAGCAGGAAGAGCTTTAGTGAGCATATCAGCAATCATTTTTGCATCTGGTAAGTAACATAATTTAATCACTCTAGAGAACACTTTTTCTCTTACAAAGTGTAATCGTACATCCATGTGCTTGCTTTTGAAGTGATGACTCGGGTTAGAAGCAATGACAATGGCAGCCTGGTTATCACACCAGATCACCTGTGGACCAACTTGCATGTATCCTATTTCTTGTAACATGGATTTTACCCATAAGAGTTCTTTGAGGGTCGAGCTTGCTGCCATATATTCCGATTCCATTGTCGATTGTGCTGTCACCTTTTGAAGTTTGCTGCTCCAGCAGCAAGTACCGTTCCCAATTTGTAGAACGAATCCCGTGGTAGATTTCCGGCTTGGCATGTCGCCATAGCTTGCATCACTCCATGTTTGCAGCTTGACTTCTCCTCCGCCTAGAGTAAGTTTGAGATCTTTAGTTCCTGCCAAATATCTTAAGACTCTCTTTGCTGCATCCAGATCAGATTTTCTCGGATTTTCCAGACTCCTACTCAGTACCCCGACTGCTGCAGCAATGTCAGGACGGGTACAATTCATGAAGTATATTAAGCTTCCCACTATCTGTGTATAAGGTATTATTGCCATAGGATCATTCTCCCCTGATTCTAAATACTGGCTAACAATAACACCTGGTTCTGTCTCTTCTCCCTCTAACTTCTGCCGAAACTCCATTGGAGTTAAACACCCTTTTGCCCCCCGCATTCCGTACTCATCTAACATGTTTCCAATAGCCTCTTTTTGAGTCAATTTTATTATTTTCTTATTTCTGTCCCTCTCTACGTGGATACCCAAAATATATTTTGCCTCACCGAGGTCTTTCATCTCGAACCGTGAGTTTAGAGCAGTTTTGATGTTGTTAATTTCAGCCATTGATTTGCTAATTAATAGCAAATCATCTACATATACCGCTATATACACTATCCCATTTTCACCCTTTAGAACGTAGACAGAGTGATCAGAACTTATCCTTTGAAATCCTAGACAAGTCAAGAATTCATCAAGCTTTATATTCCACTGTCTCGGGGCCTGTTTCAGGCCGTACAAAGATTTTAGCAACTTGCATACTAAGTGCTCTTTTCCTAGTTCTACATACTTTTCAGGCTGCTGCATGTAAATGGTCTCTTCTAGTTCTCCATGCAAAAAGGCCGTTTTTACATCCATCTGATGAATTTCCATATCTTCTATAGCAGCTAGGGACAGCAAAATGCTAACTGTTGGAAATCTTACAACCGGAGAAAATGTTTCTTCAAAATCGATTCCTTCCTTTTGATTGTACCCCTTCGCCACAAGTCTAGCCTTATAGCGTTCAATGGTGTTATCGGGATTTAACTTCACCTTGAATACCCATTTGCTGCCGATCACTTTTCGGTCTGGAGGAAGATCCACGAGCTCCCATGTTTGAGCCTCCATGATCGACTTCATTTCGTCGTTTGCCGCCTCAATCCAGTGATTCCGCTCTGGTGATGAGAAAGCTTCTTGGATGGTCAAGGGCTCCCCTGAGACTGCCGAGTAGGCAAAGTGAGAGCTTGCTTCCAGGCGGCTGCTTGATCTTCTTCCCCCCGGAAATTCTGAGGCTGAGATCGTCGGATCCCGCGCATTGCGCTGATTGCGCTGGTTGCGCTGGTTGTGATCCGTGTCTTTCTGATTGCGCTGGTTGCGATCCGTGTGTTCGTGATTGCGCTGGTTGCGTTCCGTCTGTATGGACTGCTCTTGGTCCGTCTGGACCCGAAGTTGGTAAGGAAGTTGGAGGGAGTCTGATTCTTGAGTCTTTACCGGAGTTTGTGGAATCTGCAGGACAAGTTTCTGCATGCAATCTAAGATGACATACTCCTGTACTTTCTGTTGCCTTTGCTGCTCTGTCATTTGAAATAAATCTATGGAGTCTAGTTCATCCTTAACAATGATGTTTCTAGCTACAACTATTTTCTGCTTTTCAAACACAAAGACTCTATAACCTTTCGAGTGATCGTCATATCCTAACAGAATACCCGGTAATCCCTTCGGTTCCATTTTCCATCTCTCTGTAGACGTATCCAATATAAAGCATTGACTACCAAAGACCTTGAAATGGCTAACATCTGGTTTGCTACCCGTCCAGATTTCGTAATGAGTTGTTTCTACCGATCTTGATCCTATCCTATTTTTAATATAAACTGCACAATTTAGAGCCTCAGCCCAGAATTTCGGATCCACACCTTTATCGGCGAGCATAGATCTAGAGCTTTCAGTGAGAGTTCTATTCAGCCGTTCCGACAACCGATTTTGTTCCGGTGAATATGGAACAGTCAGTAGATGACTAATGCCTTCCTCGAGTAAAAAGGTTTCAAACTCTTTTGATGGATATTCACCACCATTGTCCGATCTGAGCTGCAAAATAGATGAATTATGAAGTTTTTCAGCCCATGCTTTATACTGTTTGAAGTGACCAAACACTTCACTGTTCTCCTTCATGAAGTAAACTTTTGTAAACCGTGAGAAATCATCTGTGAAGGTGACCATATATTTCATTCCTCCGGCAGAAGGAACCTTCGCCGGACAAAAGACATCCGAATGAATTTGTTGTAAAAGTTAGGTCGACCGATGCTCAGACTCGTTAGGAAATGGCAATCTGTGGATTTTGCCTAAAGCGCAACCATCGCAAGTTTTGACCGGCCCATCTGTGATTGATACACCCTCTATTTTTCCAGCAACAACCATTTTTTTCAAACTATCATAGTTGACATGGCCTAATCTTTTATGCCACAACTCATCTGAGTGCAAAACACCGGAGTACAAAACATCATTTTCTTTTGTATTAGCCATATCCATGCGATACATCTTGCTACTATCTCTAGTACCTGTAACCGCAACCTTGCAGTTTTTGCTAACAACCTGCCGACCATTTTTCAAACTGACCTCAAAGCCTTTACTCTCAACCAACGACGTAGAAAACAGATTTTTCTTAAAGTCAGGCACAAATAAGACATTGTGAAGAGTCCTTTCAATTGGTTTTCCATCCACATCAACTAGCAAGGACACATCACCCATTGCACGAGTTTGGACACTCATTCCACAAGCATAATAAATATTTTTCTCCGGCGTTGCTTTCAGATTTTTGAAGATGGCCTTGTTCCAACACATATGCGCTGACGCTCCTGTATCCATAATCCACCAGGGTCCTTTGCGCCTTCCATTGCTGCCGCCATAGCGAATAGATCTGTGTCGTCCTCCTCAGAAAATGTCAGAGTTTCGTCTTGGAGTGATGAAGAAGCTGAAAACAGTGCATTTCCACGAGGTGTAGGCCTCGTGAAGTTTTTGTAAAACTGACTTTGTTGCCATCCTGGCCTGTATAAACGTGTATCGTTAGCTTGTTTAAGTTTAGGATAGAATTTGTATCCATGACCTCTCTCACTACAATAAAAACATGCATTGTTGGATTTTCTATTTCCCCCCAGATTAAACTGTCTCAATTGGGTAAACTGATTACTTTGCTGATTAAATTGACCGTTCTTTCCAAATTCTGAATTAAAAGCCTCTACTTGCTCAACATTGAGAATATTAGATGTAGCTTCCTCCTCTAATAAAATATTGATTGCTAATTGTAAGGTCCAGCTAGCTTTATCTTTCTGTTTGAGCATGTTAGATGCTCCTTTCATACTACGAAGGAGACCCCGCATGAGCAATGCTGCCTGTTGAAACTGAGGAAACACCCCACCGGCACAAGCATGTGCATCTACAAGAATACGAAATTTGTTAGAATATTCAGCCATTGTACCGCCAGTGTACTTATAGTCCCAAAATTTTCCTGCCAATAGAAGTTCTTCCTGAACATTAGCCTTTTTATAATCACTTTTAATGGATTTCCAGATATCAATTGTTTTTTTCATTTTTATCCGAGACATAGCTAAGTCCTCAGATATACAAAATTTCAAAATAGAACGAGCCTGCGTATTTTTCTTAGACCATGACGGATCAGATTCATCCAAAGAACCATCCAATATATCTAAAAGATTGACATTTTCAAAATGTGTCTCCACCATATCCGCCCAGTAAACATACTTATCCCCGGAAAAGATAGGAATTCTTGATGACAGGCCCATAACCTGTTGTTCTACAACCACCGGTGCAGGTGGAGGAGCAGCAGTAGTAGTAGAAGTAGACATGATACACTCTCAGAAGCTATCAAAAATCCTACCAAACAGCTGTTCTTAAGTGATCACCAATTCTTATACAAGCATCCAAATCTCACAAAACTCTATCAGAATATAGAGTAACATAAAAAATGACAACTCCCAAAGTTTCAGCGCAATTGACCCAACAACACTCAAGATATAATACTCTGAAGTTTCCCAGAAACTGTATGCAGTTTTACTACTTGGAAGTCTGGATACATAAAAATGTTCTAAGTCCTAAGTCTTATACTTTCGGTGTTCTACCGCCGATAACAGTGTACTTGAGAGGTACGTCCAGAATCAACCCATCTACTGAGATCTACGTGTTCTTGATCGTGCCAACCCAATCTATCATTGTACAGTCAATATTGCTCAGAATCTATATTAAGTTACTGTACAAATACTTGTCGGCTAAGTCACTTGTGATACTCTTATGAATCTCGTCCGTTGACTAGATTCATATTAATCGCAGCTGCGTTGTCCCGTACCGGATCACATTTATATCACCCGCGGCTGCGGTGTCCTGCACCAAATCATATCCAAGATAGTAGCAGCTGCGTTGTCTGTACGGATCTTATCCAAAGTGACCGCAGCTGCGTTTGTCCTGTCACTATCGCAGCTTCGCTGCTGCGCTGCTCTGCTGTATAGGAGCTGCGCTGCTCTTCCGTATAGCAGTTGCGCTGCTGTCTGTATAGTTGCTGTGCTGCTGCGCTGCTCTGAGACTGAGAGCTTCCACGGATAAACGACTAGGAGGTAGCCAAAAGGGTGATGAGATATCTTATGGGAAAAAGAGAATTATGGTTAAATTTCGGTGGGGATAATACTTACATCACTACTTCGAGTGATGTGTTCTATAGGGATCATCCATTGAGAACATCAACATCAGGATATGTCTAGCAAATTGGTTAAAGTGCTTGTTGTTGGAGGTGCAATTAGTAGAAGGTTGTTGCTCAATTTTTGATGGAGGTTGAGTATATGTTGAGGTTGAGTATATGATCTCCATGACGCTGTGAAAAAGTTAATATAGGCGAAACGTGTTTTGCAAGAATTGGGATTTATGAAAAATGAAGTGCAAAATATACTTTGTGGTAATCATATAGCAACAACAATTGTTGCCAATCCTAAACACTATTTTAAGGCAAATCACATGGACATCAAACATAACTTTGTGAGAGAAAAGGTAGGAAACAAATTCAAAACTTGTTTTACAACAGATAATGAATTTCTAGCAAATGGAAGGTAAGTCTATCCCATCTCCCAAATTATTTTGCAGGGTTATTGGTCCAAAATAAAGAAAGCTAGAAATTAAAAGGTGTGTTGAAAAATTAATTTTGATCAGGCTTTTTTCTCCTAAATTCAAGGGTTACTAGTTTACACTAAAGATTGGGTAAGAGAGAGAAATAAAGTTACCTCCATGGCGCCCAAGGTGAAGCTAAATGTAGATAAAAGAGACGCAAAGTAGTCATTGAAAAAAAGCTGCGGACAAAGTAAGATTTGATCCTTGGTCCTCAATGTCAATAGTAACCATCGCCCTTAGCCATTGTATTGAAGGTGCCTATACACACATGGAGTGTTCTACATCAATTAACAGATCATGTGCAAAATTACCATTTAACAAAACGGAGCAAAGTGTCGCACATAGATAGGAGGAATGTTATGGGCGCACGCAACATTCAGCGCGCTGTATATTGTAACTGACGCTAATGAAAGAACATTTTGATCGACGGCCTGCATGACCGCCGATAGCTAGAATGGTTATTTTGGTGGCCTACGCCAAAAAAGCCACTTATACACACGTGGCAACACCCCAGTGGATACGAAAGGAGGAGAAGTTGAAACCATGGCGTAGGATGTTTAAGGTACATTGATTTTACTAGTGCAGTACAAAAGTCATAAAAATCCAAAGGCGGCTAATCGACTTTCGTGTTGTACATACATGTACAATACAGTCTTCTAATTGGTGAAGAGCTCAACAGATAGGGTTTGTGAGTAGGTTTTTACAACTTAAATAGTTTTGGATCCCCTCTTTTGGATCCCTTCTCACCCATAAGCCATATGGAATTTAGTGATTTTCTTTCAGACGATGTGTTCGCCTTCCAACGGTTTGTATTGGACGCGTCAAGTTATCTTCCTCCTCATGCCCTAGTAGATTTGCCGATTTTTTCCACCCTTGTTACGAAATCCGTTGAGCGTGTCTAGGAATCAATTTCTGATTGGGTTGTGGCCGCCATGAAATTGGAGCTTCTCGAGGCGCTTCCCTCTAATTCTTTGCGTGCTCGTCTTCTCTCTTGTGGTGGTCGTTGTTCCAAGTCTTGGCTATTCGCTACACCTATTTAGTCCACTCTCTGATTCTCACCAGCTCAGTTCACTACCACCCTTCAGTTCCCCTTGGCCTCCCTCAACCTGTTTCACTTGGCTCCCTTGTTTCACTTGGCTCCCTTGTTTGTGCCTGTGGTCTTGTCTTGGGGCGTGATGGTGTCCATTTGCTTCGTTGCTCCCATGGGGGAGAATTGATCCAGGCGCATAACACTATTCGTGACGCCGCTCGGACTATCCCTTTGGAGGGGAGCTTTTCTGTGCATCGGGAGGTTTCTCATATTATTCCCTCGCGCCGGATCGATGTTATTTTGCTCGATTGAACCTGTTGCATCTTCGGTGATATTGTTTTGGCGAACCCTACTTCGGCTACAGTTGTTAGTCAGGCGGCTCCACATGTTCAGGTGGTAGCGAAGGAGCGTGATTATGCCCAGCAGGACCCTATAGATGACTTTATTCTGATGGCGGTCGAGATCTTTGGTTGTTTGGGTATTGCGTTGGGCGAGTTTCTCCGTACTTGTGCTCGACGTGCTTTTGAGAGACAATGTGCTTTCGAGCGACAAGGACCCGAGAGCCTTCCTCCTTCGGTCCTTGCTTTTTTTTATTGTCATCGTTTATCTGTGGCTTTACAGCGAGTGCAGGCTTGTATTCTCCTTCGATTGGCTATGGCGGTTATGGATCGTCGACGTGTTCTGGAACTCCCTCAATGTGCTCCCCGGGCTGGGGGGACTTATGGTGTTGCTTTTAGTTGATATTTAATTGAGTTGGGGTTGGGCTTGTAGTTTTGGTTTTGTTTGTTGCCGTGCTTCTTATTTTGGGTTTGGGTGCTTGAATTTTCCTTGCCATTTTTATATGTTCAAGTTGTTTTTTTTGTTTTTTATTGCCCTTCTTGTAGTTTTTCAGTTTTGGCGTGGCCACCCCTATTGTACCCCCGAACCAGATGGTTTACCATCGTGCTTTTTAATTTATCCTTCTGTAGATAAATACTATATAACAAATGAAATGTCATGTATGTTTTTAGTACACGAGAGAGATGGGACCCATTGTTGTTGAAGAATGACAGAAACAAAAAATCGTTTATTATCGTATTCTTTTCGTACATTATGGTCTACATCGTTAAAGTATAGCATATATATTATAGTTATCGCAACATAATGAGAAAAAATCATCTAACATGCAATATGTGCTTTGTTAAAGAATGACGTTTACGTATCTACGTTCTAAAAGAAAGACTCAAACTTTACCTATCTTAGAGAATAATACGTAAATTTTTGATGTTGTTAAGCTATAACCCATCTATTACCTATGGTGTTAGAAAATGATATGTGTATTACCTCTGTAGATAATGATACATATATTATCTTTGTTGTTGAAAAAT
>JBBHKE010001769.1:0-50145 GCA_037447655.1 Zygnema cylindricum
TTCATTTTTTTAACTTTTTCTATTTTTTTTTTTGTTTTGTTTTGTTTTGTTTTTTTTTTGGAATGCAGATAAAGTGTGCCCAATGTCTATAAGCTGTAGAATATATTAGGATTTAGTTGTGAAACGGGTGTATTAATGCTTTATGGTCCATTTTTTTTATGCTTTATTTTTCTATTTTGTTTTTGTTTTTGTTTTTGTTTTTCTGTTTTGTTTCTTTATTTTGTTTTTTTTTTTTTTTTTTTTTTTTTTTTTTTCTTTAATGCAGATAAAGTGAGCCCAATGTCCATAAGTACGGCAATTTATTTTCTTGTGCCAACTGGCAACGTTTCGAAGCTCCACAGATTTCCGAGCGCTGAGATTTGGCACTTTTACTACGGAGATCCTCTTACGGTAAAAAGTTGAAAAACAATTGTTGTTCAGATGTCTCATGTGGTGTTTTCATTGGAGATGTTTTCGTAAAGGCATAAGCCGTGTACGTGTTTTTGTTTTTTCTTTTCTTTTTTCTCGTGTTTTTTCTCTTTTTCGGTTGCGTTCAATTTTTTTTTTGCTTTTTAAAGGCGTATGACAGCGAATGGGTCAATCTTAGAACTATATTCATGTCAATTCCTCCTCATTTTGTTGATGTCTATGTCATTACGGATGTCAATGTCGATTTTGATGTCAATTTCGATTCGTTGCTGATCTCAATGTTGATATCAATGCCGATGTCGATTTTGATTTCGATGTCCAAAATTTATTTTGATTTTGATGTCCATGTTTATGTTAATTTCATTGTTGATGTTGATATCCTTGTCAATGTCGTTGTTGATGTCGATTTTGATGTCCATTGTTTATGCTGATATCAATGTTGATGTTTATGCTGTCAGTGTCTTTGTCGATGTTCATTGTTATGTTGATGTTGATGTGGATGTCAATATCCTTGTCAATGCCGGCATCAATGTTGATGTCGATGTTGATTTTTATTTCAATTACAATGGCGGCGTCTATTCTTTATGTTGGTGCCAATGTCCACGTGTATGCTGATTCCGGTGTCCCTTTTACATAGATCTTGATGTTGATGTTGGTATCAGATATCGGTGTCGGTGTTAATGTCAATGTTGATTCAATGTCAACACCGCCGTGAATCTCAATATACATGTCGATGTGATTGTGAATGGCTATGATTAAAAATATTGCTTACACCTATTTCAGGTTTTATCGTGAATGTTAATGTTGATGCCAATACGTCAATATCAATATCCACGTTGATGTGATGTGAAAATCAATAAGTTATGTTGATGTGTCAATGTGACTGCCGGTATGCTTTTAGCAATTTACATTATTCTTATGCGCATGTCCATATTTATGTCAATATTGGTATTAATGTGATTTTGGCATATTGTTAATGTTGATACCACAATATGTCTATTTCAAAATCAATGTCAATATTATGATAAGTTTAACGTCAGTACCATTGTCACGCTAATTTTGATGTTTTATCAGATTTCTTAGTACACCGTGAATCGCTTTTAGCATTAATAACACTAATTTGTCCCGGTTAATATTGTTAATGCTCACCCAAACTTTATTTTGATATTGGGCTTACAGGTTTGGCAATGAAATAGTTAAATAACACCCATTATTCTTCCTTAACGCTAATTTTTAAAATGGTTTAGAATTAGCCATGTCATTCTGAACTAAATTAGAGTTAATAACACTAATTTAAACCCCACGCTAATAAGCTCTTTACTCTAATAACAATTCAAGGTTTATTATCAATACCAAATGATACTTAGTCCCAATTTCCTTTTTTAGTCCGTATTTTTTGATGTTGATGTTACTGTTTCTTAATACTTATTACAGAATAACTTATTTTCAATACTTATAACAAAATAACTTATCTTTCATACTTATTACAGAAAACCTTATCTTAAATACTTATTACAGAATAACTTATCTTTAATACTTACTACAGAACAACTTAAAAACCCAAGAACCTATGCCCAAAAACCTTAGTTCTTTTTTTTCTGTGGTATGTGGTTCCTTAACAGGTTTTAGAAATCGATGACGAGGGAAATTTGAAGAAAACTATTCTCGGGAACGACATTCTCGGAGGTCAAAAACTACAACATGTGGTTCCCGGAGGAGTTTGGTTTGGGAGTTTCCCGACACTCGATATAAAAGAAGAAAGTTCCGATAAAATAATTCGAAATTCTCGAGATCCCGAGAAATCTTTTTCTTTAGTCGGTTGTACCGTCGCTCCCGGTTTTGAATTCGAGGATTTGGAGATGGGTTCATTATCAAAACTTTTAGAGAAGTTTCCTCAACATAAAGCGTATATTGAATTGATGTCGGAGTAATGTAAGGATTATAGGTGTGTTTTTTTTTGTTTTTTTGTTTTTTTTTTTCGCTCAGTTTTGTTAGTGGAGGTTTTGTCCTATAAAATAATATACAAAAGTGTATATGTGTTGAAAGAAAGAATATAAAATATGGATTTAGTACATAAAATTGACTGTTTCAAAAAATGACTTTAGGAGGAGGAGCCAGGAAGAGAAAACAAGTTTTTTTTTTTTGTACTCTTACAGCAACGAAAAATCGTATGTTTTGTATTTTTTTGTTATTGTATTTTTTTTAAAGGAATGTATGAGTCAGTCTCTAACATATATGTATATATATATATATATATGTGTTTTCTTTACCTTTCAGTATAAATTTTACCGGTTTTAGTGATGTACCGTGTTTTATGATATTTATTGATGGTGTAAAGTAGAAATTGAAAAAGTCAATTAATCATTTATATCAATTGTATCTTGCTCATATTATAGTCCACTATATAAATTTATAAATTCTTGTGTAAATTTTGAACTTTTTTTCGCAGAAAAATGTTTTCTTACACTTGTACTTGTATCTGTACTTTTTTGTTTTCTTACACTTTTTCTTTCACTTATTTTCTTATGTTTACTTCCATGTCTACATGTTTACATTTTTTTTTTTTTACTCGTGTTTCCGTCAAGTTGAAGTTCCAAATGGGTTTTAGATTTTGGGCACATCAATAAACAAACCACAAGGGAAAAAAAAAAAAAATCATTGAGAAATTGGACGATGATAATGTTGGAAAAAGAATGGTTTATGATTTTTTTTTATGACTTTTTTTATGATTTTTTTTACGATTTTTTTTACGATTTTTGTTTATGATTTTTGTTGATGATTTTGTTTTTGGGAGACAACAAGTAAAAACGATTAATTACTGATAAAGATGTAAAAACGATGATTGAAAAACTGTGGATGGTGCGGTAAAAGTGTGTAAAAACGACTTTGGGTTTCGATTCCTCAACGTTTAAGCATCTTAAAATGACAATACGTTATTTATTCCTTTCAACAAGTGACCGTGCTATATCTCGCCTTTTTCTTAAAACATGTAATTGTGATAAAAAAAATCATTTCTTTTCTTTTCTTTCGTCTTTTTATCAAAACGTCCGACTCTTTCCATGTCAACAACACTCAGTTTCTATATAGGAAAAGGTTATTTGAATAAAATATATTATTATTACTATTAATTTTAAAGAGTTGATAAGATGACCTTCTGAGGTTTCTGAAGTGACTCCATGAATGTAAAAAAAATAGATATAAAAAAAATGAATGTCAAAAAAAAAAAATGTTAAACAAACGAATGTACAAAGGATAAATGTAAGAGGAATGAATGTGAAAAAGACAAAATGTAAAAAAAAACGAATGTAAATATAGAAAGTTTTAGAGTTGAATACTAATACTCTCAAAACTAAACCCTAAACCCTACCGCGCTAAGGGTTAAAAGTCAATAATGGTTAATAATCGTTAACGTTAAAGAGGATTTAGTACTAGCTACGCTATTTTCCGTTTTTACGTTTTTACGTTTTTTCATTTGGTTCATTATGGGCCACTTAACCAAATAGCTTTTTATAATACTAATTTATAATACTTTTTTGTCATTTTGGTTCAAAAAAAAGAGCTCCAAATGAAGTTATTAACTCTAATTGCGATAAAAAGCGATAATTATACCAACGGCTATTAGAGTTAGTCACTCTATCTCAAGTAAATGTTATTTTTTGACCTAAAGTCATAAATTAGTGCTGAAAACCCTATTTAATTAAGCAGTATGAATCGGTTCCCCGTCTCAATACATTATTGTGTAGTTAATTTAAATAAAGTGTCAATTTTAATAACGTGTTATTTTAATAAAGTGTTACTTTTTTTATAAATTGTTAATTTTTAATGAAGCATGAATTTTAATAATGTGTTCACACTAATAATTCACAAACTCTAAAGGGATGAGGAGAGTAATTGAGAAATTGTTATTAACACACCAAAGTTGATACTGCTTGAAATCCTGGCATTTTGTCTTTTTTCACTTTCTTATACCAAGTTTTTTAAAGTTGATTGGCTCAAAATCTTAATAATCACACAATAACATTGTCAGTAGGGAGAGGGATGGAAGAAGGGAGGAAGAGAGGGAGAAGGAGAGGGAAAGGGAGAGGGGGAGGAAGAGGGAGAGGGAAAGAGAGAGGGGGAGAGAGAGAGGAGGGGGGCGAGAGGGGGAGAAAGGCAATAGGAGAGGGAGAGAGAGAGAAGAAAAAAAGGGGTAAGAACAAATTGTTGGGAAAATAAAAAACAGAAGGATGGGAAATCACGTGATTTGAAAAAAGTAAAAGACAATAAAAAAAAAATTACGAATCTCTAGGGTTTATTCCGGATTTTGAAGTGTTCTTTTAAATGGTTTTTAGGGTTTTTCAAATGTTTTTAGGCCTTTTTAACTGTTATTTAGGGTTTTTTAAATGTTTTTAGGGATTTTTTCTGATTTTTTCTAGGTTTTTAAAGTTTTTTTTTCCCTATATAGGACTCTTGTTAGAATTTTTTGGATATTATAGAACCCTAATAAAAACAGAATGTAAAATAAACTCAACCCTTTTTTATTTCTGTTCAAACTAAAAATTCCCTTTAAAATTAACCAAAAAAAATCTTTTGTATTCAAAATCAACCAACAAAATGTTTTCTTTGTTGTGATTAATACGCAAAAAAGTCGAATCAAACAACATGCTTAAAGATTTCCGAAATCCTTCTTCCTTCTTAGAATTCAACAACATAAAAAATAAAGTCGAAAAACTTGACTGATACAACATCTTTCTTACAAGTTTTTTCACTTACAAAGGAAACAAAATGTAACGGCGTAAAAATAAGTAAAGAAGATCTTCTTACATCATTTTTTTCAGTTCATGAATTTCAGAAAACTTCGGTACAATATATTAACACTTTTATTATTAACCCTTTTCATCCTTTCTCTGAAAAAATATTTCAACTTTCAACCCTCAAATTTCAAATTTTGAATATCAAAATTTCATTTTTTTCTACTTCACATTCCTTCTTTTTTAATATTAAGTTTGGCTTCATCCCAAGGACCCGTTATTTCAAATTTCAATTTTTGTAACCTAATAAGCCAAAAGGGGCACAAAATCGTAACGCAGAAAACGATAACGAGAAAAAGACCCGCGAGAAACGGATTTACATGCCGTAACAGTTCCGTTGTCAGTGAAACTATCGTCAAAGAAACCGTTAAATGGACCGGCTCGGAAAACTTTTTTACATGGTGAGAAACAACTGGAAAAAGTACAAAAAGCTCAAAAGCTAAAACGATAAGACCGAAAACTCTTGTTTGTGAGTTTAAACGAGAGGCCAATAACACCGAGGCGAAGATACCGGCCATTAATGAGACACTCCCGGAAAATTCGGAGGTGACTAAATGGGAATAACTGTAGTCGTGGAAAAAAAGATGGAGGAGGAACAAAATTACTGTGGATGTGCATATGGTGTCAGAGCTTATGGAAAGAGTAAGAGTTTGTAGAATAGGACAGAGGACATAAATGCCACTGAAAAAGAGGAGGCCATGGAAAATACTTCGTCCCATCGTCTCCTTCTGAGATTGATTATGCCTTTGAAAGGGAGTAAATGGAGGAGGAGGAGGCGGGGAAAGAGGAGGAGGAGGAGGAGCAAGAGTAGGAGGGGGAGAAGGAGCAGGAGGAGGAGGAGGAGGAGATTTCATGGATGGATTTGTCCAAAGAAGAATAGCAAAGCCAAGAATTAAGAGTAGGATGTCCATAAACAATAAAATGTGTCGGTTAAAATTTGGAAGACGACAAAAATTTGCTTTCAAAGTCTTTAGGAATCCTTTTGACGATGTCGGTAAACCAATGTAAATAAGAAAATTCGAGAATTTGCCAATCGAGCATTCGTGATTTTGTATGACATTCCGTTTGAAAAAATTGAAACAAGAAAATATGTTTGTTTTATTTGCCCTCGTTTGTTCCTCTTTTACTTCCATATTTTCTTTTCGTAGAAAAGTTTTCAAATTGTAACTCTTCATTTCCTCCTCCTCCTCCTCCTCCTCCTCCTCTTCCCCCATTGAACAAAGAGCATTCGTATTAAAAAAACCATTCCCTTTTATCTTCAATACCCCATTTGTGCCCCAATTTCTCGATAAAATGTTTGTTTTATTTTCCTCCTCCATCGAATATAACGCCACAAGTACCAACAATACGACAATACACAATTGTTGCGAAACGGAGAGAGAATTTAAAACGACGGTCCAAAATTTCCTTTTCACAAAATTGGGATTTGTGACAAGAGATTCCAAAAATGTGTGGCTCGTATAGTTGTCGTCGTAAGGTTGTTTTTCGTATAGAATTTTCCGCCAACGCCGCCGATCATTTTCTTCTTTGTTTCTAAATTCTTCTTTCTTTGCAAATTCTTGTTCGTTTTTTAATTCTTCTTTCTTTTTTAAATAGTGTGGAGAGGTAGGACTACGGAAAACAAGAGAGTCGATGCCATCCATTTCGAAGTTTTCGACATCGCAAGTTTTTTCGTATTTTTGACCAAAATTTTGATTAGTCTTTTGGTTTAGACTATGTCTATTCTCCATGGAAAAGGACAATTACATTGTAAAAAACCCTAAAAAACCCTAAAAAACCCTAGGGGACCCTAAAAAAACACTAGGACCTCAGAACCCCTACAAAATCCGAAAAAAAAAACCTAAAAATACAGAGGATCATTGATCCAAGACATAAAATAGACAACAAATAACAATTTTTATTTTTTTTAAACAACATTAATATTAACTCTTCCCTAATAGAGCCTTTCCGTCCGAAATGTTACTGTACGGAACTAAAGAAGGTCCTTCCAAACGCTAATTTGACTGTACGGAACTGTAAAAATGATCTTACCTTCCCTTCCCTTCCCTTCCTTTCCCTTTTTCTCCTCCTTTCCTTTCTTTTCCTTTTTCCTTCCCTCTTCTTCTTTTCCATTCACAAAGATTCTCGCTTTTGTTACTCGCACGACCATGTATCTTTTAATTTTTTTTTGTCAAATTAGGGTTTGTAAATTGTAACCCTAAACAATATTAGGGTTGTAGGAACCAAAGGGAAACCCTAAACTCTTTCAAATAGAGAACAAAAGGAACGAAGTTGTAATGGTACAAAGTGTTCTAATATTTTGTCCCTATCGTACAGTATGTACTTTAAACAAAAATACTATCAAGATGAAGTACAGGGCGAAAAGTACAGTACTGTACTGTACTAGCCGTACAATAGTTTTTTACACGCGGTCCATATTGCGTTTGGTTTATCAATTTGTACGAAAAGGTTGTTGCATACAAAGAATTGATACCATGCAAAGGTTTACGCCGCTTGGCTTCGGGTATTCCACAAGTTCGCGAAACACCGATTATATGAATATGGATAAAATTTCGTATGGAAATGATTCTGTCTACTTATCAATTGTACGAAAAGGTTGTTGCATACATAGAAATAATACTAGGAAAAGTTTAGGCGGCTTAGGGCACTTTCCCATGCGCTAAAGTTACAGTCATTATGTGTCGTTTTCCTCCATAACTTAGAGAAAAATGCAGAAATCCGCAGCCGTACCTAAAAATTGAAATTACCACCGTACAAGTTGCGTTACATTGAAGCTTTATATGTACTGCAGTTTGTCGTCTAGCGCTATGCAGTTTGTCGTCTAGCGCGTTTCGACCCACTTTCGCGTCCTTCCAGCTCATCTTCAAACTTGATATAAAATCACCTCGCGAAGTGATTTTAAATAAAGTTCCATGATGTGAGCGAATAGGCAGATGATGTCGCATGCGTCGATGGTTTCTATAATTTTTTGTGCGTGGAGTACCAAATAAAAAACCCATTGCACGTTTCCAGCTTGTGCGTGACTTTTTTCCGTGCACTTTTTTCCGTACAGGGGCCGTGGAGGGGTTACGACCAACCGACGCCATTTTGCAAGAGCGAAGTCCGTGAAAGCGCCTCTCTCTCCCTCTCTCACTACCGCGTCTATCTCACAATTCTTGCAATGAAAAACGTCAATAACGGTATCAAATGAAAGATCTCTAATAACGATTTATTTTGACTATCTTTGGGCGTATTTTGATGGCATGTAGAGTGAGAAAAGACTAAAAAACAAAATAGGGAAACCATGGCGCAAAGTTTTAATGTTTCATTGTTGAAGGAGATGAACTTTGCTTTTGTGTCTCCTGTCCGGTCGACGTGAAATGGCATCGAAATCATGAGTCCCCTGCAAAAAAAAAAAAACTTAACGGACGCAAACGGACAAAATGAAACAAATTATCTACTTTTCATCGTCGTATTGAACGCAAACGGACAAAACATAACGAATAGTGTACTTTTCGTCGTCGTTTGAATTCTTTTTAAATTTTTGAATAAAATCTACACGTGCGAATACGTGTTCCTATTTGTTAAGCGAAAATACTTTGTTTTAAAGTTTGAAGATGACGTTTATTGGCGTGGTCGTGGGTCGAAAAACAGAGGACAACATGTAATACATCCTAAATTTGACGATGACGCAAAATGTACTTCTCCTTTTTCCTATTTTTTTTTACGGTTGAAACTAAAACGGTAAGGCTCTAAGTTTTTGCAGGAAAACGACAGAAAAAACCCCTTACTTTGGCACATGGAGACGCACCCTAATAGCGATACACGGTGTAGGTTGCCACCGTCCTCCTGGAGGACGGTTGAGGACAATGGTCATCTACGACCACGAATGGCGCGATTGCTTTATCGTCCGAAAATAATCATATCGAACGGTCGATGTTTACGCCCGAAGAAGTATAGTTCAAAAGTAGGTCAAAGTAGGCCCATACAATACGGGCCCCGAACCCTTAGAGAATTTCACAAGATTCTCATTATAAATGATTTTCAAAAAACAACGAAAAAACAACCGAATGTACGGATTTTAGGAAATTGCAGTACAATAATTAGCCACTTTTTTTCGCTGATTTGTAACTGATTCGACTGCTGTACGGTACACCGTGTATCGCTATTCGTGCTAACCATTTTTTCGCCACTTAAAACATCTTTTCTTCGTACACACTTATCCGATTGTCAATTTGAAACCGTCATTAAGAAGCTGAGAATTGTAAATTTTATTTTAAACCGTCAGATCAGAAATCTGACATTTGTGTACGGAGAAAAGATGTTTTAACAGACAAAAATAAATTTAACACTAATAGCGATTCACGGTGTACTGTATCGACGGTTTCCAAACTTGCATTCGTCCACAATACCGTATTACACGTGTCGCACCAAAACTGCGCAGTTTCTTGCCGACAGCGGTCCTATGGAATGGCAACTGTTTATTTAGCTAGTGTACTATTTTTGTACTTTCAGGGTAACTTTAATGGTTATAACCGTACGTCACGTGTCGCACCAGAGTATTACACAGTTTCATGGCAGCGGCCGCTTACGGTATTGTACCTCTGTCCAACTGCCGTACAGGTGTATCGCTAATTAGTGTTTATGTTTTTTCTGCCACGTAAAACATCTTTTATCCGTACGTTCTCGGAACATAGATCTGACGGTTGGGATTAAAAGTCAAGATTCTCACCTCCCGATTGGCGGTCTCCATGAAAAAACCGGACAAACGTGTATGGAGAAAAAAAAATTTGTGGCGAAAAAATAATCCACACTATTAGAGATACAAGGTGTACTTGTAGAGTACAGCACCGTGAATCGCCATTAGCGTCAATGTTTTAAAAACATATTTTCTCCGTACACACTTGTCGGATTACAGATCTGACGGTTGCGTTTGAAAGTTAACACTCTCAGCTTCCGATTGGCGGTCTTGAATTGAAAATACGACAAGTGTGTACGGAGAAAAGTTGTTTTTAGTGGCGGAAAAATTATTTACGCTCATAGCGATTCACGATGTACTTGTATTTTTTAATTTTATAAGTACAATATCAATAACTATACCGTACTGTATTTTACCATACTGTACTTTTAAGGTACTGTGTGTTTCCGTACATGTCCGGTAAGACGCACGTTTCGTTCGAGAAAATATTCTGTTGGTCGTCCGCGTTATCCGTACACCTTTGACCGACAAAAAGTCAAAGACTGGCACTGCGTCTGTTGCCGTACGTGTCCCGCCAACTGTACGGAAGATATAACGCGTTGGTGAAAACAGCGAGTTAGACAAACTAAAAAAAGTGTGAGGGAGAGAGAAGGGGAGAGGGAGAGAGGGAGGGAGGGAGGGAGGGAGGGAGGGAGGGAGAGGGACGGAAAGAGAGAGGGGGAGAGGGGAAGAGGGGAAGCGAGAGAGGGAGAGAGAGAGAGAGAGAGAGAGAGAGATGGCAGCCATGGCGAGTCGCTCAGGTCCTCCCTCCCCTTCCTCCCTCCACTACCTGTCCTCCCTCCTGGACTCTCCCTCTCACTCTCTTCCGTACGATTATTCCGTACGACGCCAGTTGGCAAAACAATTGACTGCCTCCCTACAGGAATTTTCTGGCCTCCAGGTGCTTTTTTTTTTTTTTTTTTTTTTTTTTATATATGTGTTTGAATTTTTTTATATTTATTTCACAACTGGTGGAATAATTTTTGAACTTTTTTTTGCATGCTTGGTGTGATTTTTTTTTGGCATTTTTTCTTCACAATTTTGAGGCATAATATATTTTGATTATTCCATTTTTTTAATTTTGTTTATTTTCCTATTTATTTATTTAATTATTATCATTATATTTATTATTTTCGACATATATTATTATATGTATTGTATCTTTTTTGGAGCCATTTTTTTTCAACATGCTAATTGTTTTTTCTCCTTCGAGTCAATGATTTCGAATTTTAATTTATTCTTATTTTAACTATAATTTTCATTTCAATTTTAATTATAGTTTTCATTCGTTGTCATTTAATTTAAATATTAACGATTTTACAAATTTATCATTTTCCATACACAATATTTTTGATTTTTTTGCACATTTTTTTGTACAATTCTTGCCCTTTTTTTTTTTCCTCACATTTTTCATGATTTTCCGCCCAATTTTTATGTCTTTTCCGTACATTTGATCATATAAAAAAATTTGATATAAATAAAAATGAAAATAAAAATGATTATTGTTTTCCACTTTCTTTATTTTCACAATTTTTAGATTCCTCGTATTCTTTTGATTTTTTTTATTTTAATTTCAATTATCTTTCATTCAACCCCCCTTTTTTTTTTTCCTTGGAAAATTTTTTACGATGTTTTCCATTTATGGGGGGGGACTATTTGCCCATCTTTTTGTTTTTTTTCCTTCCCTTTTTTCCCTGCGAGACTTCATTATTTTCTGTCACATCACTTCGCCGACCCTTTTCCATTCTGACTTTTTCCCTCTAATTTTGGATGGTCATCAAAATGTTTTAATCTCTACATTTTTTTCAGATTTTTTATTTTTCATGTTTTGGTTTTGAGAGGGAAGAGGGAAATGGAGAGAGAGAGGTAGGGGGAGAGGGGGAGTAAAGGGGAGAGGGAGAGAGAGGGAAAGAGGGAAAGAGAAAGGGTGAGGGTGAGGGAGAGAGAGGAGAGTGGGAGAGGTAGGGGGAGAACTAGTGAGTGTGAGGGAGAGGGAGAGGGAGAGGGAGAGGGAGAGGCAATCCACACGCTCTCCTGCACCATTTGGACAATAAGCCCATCCGTAATTTGGTCAAATCTCCAAATGTTTGTCCGAGTTTTGTACTTTTTTTGGTACAAAATATGTACTTTTACATGCTTTTTTTGTACGATTTTCCATCATAAAGGAACAATTTTTGTCAACATCTTGAGATTTGACCAGAGTATGGATGGGTCTTATTTTTTCCCTTTTGGAAACATTAATTATAGTGTGGTTAACAATTTTAACCACAACCAATATTTTTTGTCACGATGTGTAATTTCACTCCATTAATGTGTTAATACCAACTTTATAACTAATTTCCTTTTTAAAATTTGTAACTCCCCTTTATTATGACATTAATTTTTACCGCACGACTAACTTCCTTTTTCACAATTTGTAATTGTACTACATTAATATTTTAATTCGTACTACATAACTAGTTTCTTTTCTTTTTTTGCAATTGTGATTTCACTCCATTATGTTAATTTTTAATGTTAATTCTTACCGCATAACCGTTTTTTTCCTCAATTTGTATTTTGACTACATTATTATATTAATTGTTATCACAAGCAATTTATTTTCCATGATTTGTAATTTCACTGCATCACTAGTTAATTCTTACCGCATAACCTTTTTTTTTTCACAATGTATAATTTCACTATATTAGTTTGCTAATTCTTATCCATAACCATTTTCTTTACTACAATTTGTTAATTACAATTTGTTTTTCCACTCCATTTCTTGTTTGCTTTTGTACTTCATTGTTTCCTTTTTCTAGGTGAAACCGGAAATATTTACTCATAATGATGGAAGAACAGTCAATCTTTTACAATTACAAGGGACAATTCCCATGTTTTACCAAGGCTCTAAGTACAATATACCCATAAATTTATGGGTTTTAGAAGGATTTCCAAAAATGTCTCCTCTTATTTTTGTTACTCCAACACGAGATATGGTCATCAAACCACAACATTCTTTTGTGGATTTATCGGGACAAGTCAATTTACCATATTTGAGAGATTGGAATTTTCAAAAATCGAACGTCGTAGAATTGTTGCAACAATGTTCGTCGATGTTTGGACGCAATCCTCCACTCTTTTCTCGAGCGGCTGTGTTCACTCCCTCTCCCTCTCTCTCTTGCTCTCTTTCTTTCGCTCCCTCTCCCTCTTTCGCTCCCTCTCCCTCTCTCTCTCCCTCTCCCTCCCTCTCCTCGCGCTCTCCCGCTATCTCTCAATCTTCGTCAAACAACAGTTTTGGGTCCGATCGACAAAAAATTAGTGAAAACGATCCGGAAGAAATTTTTAAGCGAAACGCGATAACCTCTTTAACGGAAAGGTTTCAACAGGACATGTCGCGACAAATTAGAGATTTGCAACAGGATATAGACCAGGAAATGAATACTCAAATATTGCTCAAAAGTAAAGCCGAAGCCATCGATAAAGGATTACGAACTCTAACTCTCGAGAAAGAAATATTGGAGCATCAATTACAGGTGGGAAGAGATTTGATTGCATTTTTCTCCTTGTTGTCTTTTTTATCTTTCTGCGTTTTGCCCCATTCACCGTAATTGACGAGGACCGTTAGAGGTTCAAGTGATTTCTCTATTTTGTCTTTTGTCATTTTTTGTCGTTTTTTGTCGTTTTTTGTCATTTGTCGTTTTTTGTCTTTTGTTGTCTTTTGTTGTCGTTCTATTTGCCGTAATTAGTGAGGACCTTACAATTTACAGGTGTGGCCTACACCCAAAGCTTGTGTGAGACACTTTTCTTTTTTCTTCGTTTTCCTGCTTCTTTGGCCTCCCTCTCCCTTTCCCCCCGTCTCCACCTCTCCCCCCTTCCCTCTATCTATTCTAATTTCAAAACAACTTTAACCTTTAAGGTTTGCTCCATTGAACTCATATTTCCTACTCTATACACCTCCTTCGTCCTCAAAAATCCTTAAATAAACCCGAAGATATCCTTTAAAACATTTTCAAGCCCTCACCAACCCTCAAAAACCCTAAAAAAACCATTGGAAAACCTCAAAAACCCGAATTTGAACTTGTTGCTTTTTTGTCCATATTGACCTGACTAATAGTTGTAAATCTTTCTTGCATATTATTGCATATTATTGCATATTATTGCATATTTTTCACGGTTTATACCTCATTCGCTTCCAAAAAATCTTCGGTAAACCGTTTTTTTTTTGTTAACATTTTCCACACTAATAGATGTGATTAATATTCCTTGCAGGTTCTTTTGACAAATACGGACGTATTGGAGGAATGGTTGAGAAAAAACGACAAAGGAAAATTTGAATTTGAAATCGATACGGTTTTTCAACCGACCGATATGTGGTCGAAACAAATTTTAGAAACGACCTCCGTTGACTTAACTATAGAAGACATTTTGTACTCTTTGGAAAAAGCCGTACAAGGAGACGATAATGAGAGGCGAGTTTTTTCAATAGATTCTTATTTGAAAAACATTCGAGTTTTGTCGAGGGAACAATTTGAAAATAGAGCTTTGGGGATGAAGGTAAGGGCACAACAAATATTGTAGAATGGGAGAGGGAGAGGGAGTTGGAAAGGGAGAGGGAGAGGAGGGAGAGGGAGAGGGAGAGGGAGTTGGAGAAGGAGAGGGAGAGGGAAAGGGAGTTGTAGGCGGAGAAAGAGAGGGAGAGTGGAAGGAGAGAGAGAGAGAAGAAGTTCAGGTGGAAGCCATGGCTTCTTGAGCATTTGTACTCGAGTGAAATGGAGTGTATAAGTCCATAGAATAAATATCCATAGATTGAAATTTCTTGGTAAAATGGACAAAATATATATCAAAAGATTCAAGTGCTTTGGAGAGAGAGAGGGAGACGTTGGATAGGTCAAATTTTGGTTTTTTGGTCAAACAAAATATTCTTTGCTCGCTGTTAGGATACGAAAAGTATTTTTTGTAGAAAACGTTTTTAACTGTTTTTTCTTCAACTCGACGGCTGTGAAGCTCCGCTTTCTTTGAGAAAATAATTGATGTCTAAGTTCTTAAAGACCGGAACCAATGTGGATAGTTCGCTAAAAATAATGTGGATAGCATATCGAGGCGATTGCCTCTCACTGTTTTTTTAATTTGCGTCTTGGTTTTGGAGCTGAACTATTGGTTACACCTATTTCTTCCACTTTTTGTTTTACGTCAACTAAATTTACCATCGCCCTCCAATCAGAGGTCACAATCGAGGTACCCGAATTTGTACCCGATCCCTACCCGGCCGGCCGCGTCGGATCCGGAAAGGATTCGGGTGCCAAATTTTGGGGGCCGGCCAGATTCGGCCGGGTGATTCAAAAACAAAAAAAAAAAAAAAATGGGTACGGCCAAATTCAGGTACCCGGTTGTGACCTCTGCCTCCAATCGAGGCTTGACATCTCACATCCACTTTAAGTCTGGTTCTCTATATGGGGTATCGTTACAAGTGTTTATGTTTCTTCTCGACACTAGAAGCATCTTTTCTCCGTGCACACTTTTCAGATTGTTGATCCGATGGTTACGATGGATAGGTTAAGATCATACCTTCCGATTGGCGGTCTCCAATCAAAAATCGGGCATGTGTGTACATAAAAAGGATGTTTTAATTGGCGAAAATAACAGTAACACTAATAGGGGTACACGGTGTAGTTTGCTCGTGTGACGAATAGTTCAAAAATTTGATAGAACTTCAAGTTTCGAGTTAGTTCGAGTTTCGCACAATACGTATTTTTTGTACTAACACTATTTCAAGGAAACAAAATCGAGCCGATTGGCCGATACATACTCTCCGTCCGAATATACCGTTGGTCGTAATTTTGAGTTTCGATGTAATCAGTCAAATGTTGTTTCACAGTTTGAACCGCAGTTGAAACAGATGACCCTCAAAAAGTTGGGAATTATCGGACGTTATCACTCTCCGTATGACGAAGTTGTACTTTTCGTACATTTTGAACTTTCATAGAGCACGTTTGTATTGTTTCAAGGGTACGGCCCCATGTGCTTTTAACTTAGGGTACTTTCGCATGTAACCGAAACTTCAGTCTTGTTTAGGGTTTGTGACATTTTGACGTCACGCTCAATTTATGACAGCGTCAACGTCACAAATTCTAAACTTCCCGCCATGGTTTCCCAATTTTGTTTTTTAGTCTTTTCTCACTCTACTTGCCATCAAAATACGCTCAAAGATAGTAAAAAGAAATCGTTTTTCGAGATCTTTCATTTGATACCATTATTGTCGATTTTCATTGCAAGAATTGTGAGTTAGATGCGGTATTGGGAGAGGGAGAGAGAGAGAGGCACTTTCACAGACTTGCTTTTGCGAAATGGCATCCGTTGGTGGAGACCCCCTCCACAACCCATGTACGGAAAAAAACACATGGAAAAAAGTCACGCACGGCTGGAAACGTGCAACAGGTTTTTTTTTGGTACTCCGCGCACAAAAATTGTCAAAAACTTTTGACAGCATCTGCCTATTCGCTCACCTTATAGAACTTTATTTAAAATCACCTCGCGATGATTTTATATAAAGTTAGAAGATGAGTTGGAAGGACGCGAAAGTGGGTCGAAACGCCCTAGACGACAAACTCCACTACATAAAAAGTTTCAAGGTAACGCAACTTGTACGGTGGTAATTTCAAATTTTTTGTATGGTTGGGGATTTTCTCGTTTTTTTCTAAGTTATTGAGGAAAACGATAGAAAAAAACAGTAACTTTAGCACATGCGAAAGTATCTTTAGTGGACTACCTTGTCTTTTAAGGCAGATTCGTCGTACACGGTTTTTGAGTGTGTGTAACAACGAAGTTGTTACTTAAGGGTGTGAGGATTGTATACGTCGACAATGCCCATGACGACTATCAACGTCTACAATCTGTCTTGCCGCACCGTATTTTTCGGAACTTTTTAAAGTGTCGCAAGACACATCATAATTTTTGAAACGATTTGGTATGTCGCATGTCAGTGCGTGACATCGTGGACGTAGAGCCTTTCAGCCATGGTTGTACAATATGCCTTTGCATTTGCCTATCCTGTCTGGCCGCCATGAATGGAAATAGAATTCATGGCGCCTTCGCAGATTTTTAACCTTTGCGTGAAATGACATTGGAATCTCGAGACCCCTGCAAAAGGAAAACCGTACAAGATGCAAGCGGACAAAAACGAACAACCTTGTACACAACACAACAGTTAACGTCAAAAACTTCTAAAAACTTTTCACACAGACGAATACGTTTTCCTATTTATGAAAACGGTTTTACTTTATTTAAAACACATCGCCGATGTGTTTTAAGGTAAGTTTGAAGATGAGGTGACAGTGGGTCGGAAAAACATAAGATGACAACTTTTCGTACATTTTAAGTTTGAGGATGACGCAAATTATTCTACAATTTTGCAATTTCTTCGTACGGTTACAAATTTAGCAATACGTTCTACGTTTTAAAGGAAAACGACAAAAAAAACCCGTACTTAACCACATGGGGCCATACCCTAAGTAGTGTTGTTCAAATTCTATGGGCTCCACCCCCCACATAAATTCGCATATCCAAAGAAGCTTATCTAGATAGTGCGACTCCAAGTTGATATTAACCCAAATGACTGACCCCATCACAATCAGAACCCCAATAGAACTTCACCCCTGTGAAATTTGTGTGCTCAGTTCCACCACAGAATGCAAAGTTAGAATGTGAGATTTGGACACATTCACCCACTTCGACTTTCCATAAGAAATGCAGCCATCTTTGCAAGCAAAAACTCTAACCGACTACATCCCTGTGTAGCCTAGACTCCCCTGAGTCCGCAACAAAAAGAATCACTGAATCTCTTTCTTTCGCTCCCTCTCCCTCTTTCGCTCCCTCTCCCTCTCTCTCTCCCTCTCCCTCCCTCTCCTCGCGCTCTCCCGCTATCTCTCAATCTTCGTCAAACAACAGTTTTGGGTCCGATCGACAAAAAATTAGTGAAAACGATCCGGAAGAAATTTTTAAGCGAAACGCGATAACCTCTTTAACGGAAAGGTTTCAACAGGACATGTCGCGACAAATTAGAGATTTGCAACAGGATATAGACCAGGAAATGAATACTCAAATATTGCTCAAAAGTAAAGCCGAAGCCATCGATAAAGGATTACGAACTCTAACTCTCGAGAAAGAAATATTGGAGCATCAATTACAGGTGGGAAGAGATTTGATTGCATTTTTCTCCTTGTTGTCTTTTTTATCTTTCTGCGTTTTGCCCCATTCACCGTAATTGACGAGGACCGTTAGAGGTTCAAGTGATTTCTCTATTTTGTCTTTTGTCATTTTTTGTCGTTTTTTGTCGTTTTTTGTCATTTGTCGTTTTTTGTCTTTTGTTGTCTTTTGTTGTCGTTCTATTTGCCGTAATTAGTGAGGACCTTACAATTTACAGGTGTGGCCTACACCCAAAGCTTGTGTGAGACACTTTTCTTTTTTCTTCGTTTTCCTGCTTCTTTGGCCTCCCTCTCCCTTTCCCCCCGTCTCCACCTCTCCCCCCTTCCCTCTATCTATTCTAATTTCAAAACAACTTTAACCTTTAAGGTTTGCTCCATTGAACTCATATTTCCTACTCTATACACCTCCTTCGTCCTCAAAAATCCTTAAATAAACCCGAAGAAATCCTTTAAAACATTATCAAGCCCTCATCAACCCTCAAAAACCCTAAAAAAACCATTGGAAAACCCCAAAATCCCGAATTTGAACATATTGCTTTTTTTTCCATATTGACCTCACTAACAGTTGTAAATGTTTCTTGCATAAACTTGCATATTTTTCGCGGTTAATACCTCATTCGCTTCCAAAAACCGCTTCGATAAACCGTTTTTTTTTTGTTAACATTTTCCACACTGATAGATGTGATTAATATTCCTTGCAGGTTCTTTTGACAAATACGGACGTATTGGAGGAATGGTTGAGAAAAAACGACAAAGGAAAATTTGAATTTGAAATCGATACGGTTTTTCAACCGACCGATATGTGGTCGAAACAAATTTTAGAAACGACCTCCGTTGACTTAACTATAGAAGACATTTTGTACTCTTTGGAAAAAGCCGTACAAGGAGACGATAATGAGAGGCGAGTTTTTTCAATAGATTCTTATTTGAAAAACATTCGAGTTTTGTCGAGGGAACAATTTGAAAATAGAGCTTTGGGGATGAAGGTAAGGGCACAACAAATATTGTAGAATGGAAGAGGGAGAGGGAGTTGGAAAGGGAGAGGGAGAGGAGTTGGAGGGAGAGGGAGAGGGAGAGGGAGAGGGAGAGGGAGAGGGAGAGGGAGAGGGAGAGGGAGAGGGAGAGGGAGAGGGAGAGGGAGAGGGAGAGGGAGAGGGAGAGGGAGAGGGAGAGGGAGAGGGAGAGGGAGAGGGAGAGGGAGAGGGAGAGGGAGAGGGAGAGGGAGAGGGAGAGGGAGAGGGAGAGGGAGAGGGAGAGGGAGAGGGAGAGGGAGAGGGAGAGGGAGAGGGAGAGGGAGAGGGAGAGGGAGAGGGAGAGGGAGAGGGAGAGGGAGAGGGAGAGGGAGAGGGAGAGGGAGAGGGAGAGGGAGAGGGAGAGGGAGAGGGAGAGGGAGAGGGAGAGGGAGAGGGAGAGGGAGAGGGAGAGGGAGAGGGAGAGGGAGAGGGAGTTGTAGGCGAGAAAGAGAGGGAAAGTGGAGGGAGAGAGAGAGAAAAGAAGTTCACGTGGAAGCCATGGCGTCTTGAGCATTTGTAATTGAGTGAAATGGAGTGTATAAGTCCATAGAATAAATATCCATAGATGAAATTTCTTGGTAAAATGGACAAAACAATTTAATCTTTAGCATTATTGATGTGAGAGAGAGGGGGAGAGAGAGAGAGAGAAAGAGGGAAAGGGAGGGGGGGGGAATTGGAGAGGGTGCAAGAAGAGAAAGATGAAATTTTCCTAATATTTGGGGTGCTTATGGACATTCGAAATGTATATGTATCAAAAGATTCAAGTGCTTTGGAGAGAGAGAGGGAGACGTTGGATAGGTCAAATTTTGGTTTTTTGGTCAAACAAAATATTCTTTGCTCGCTGTTAGGATACGAAAAGTATTTTTTGTAGAAAACGTTTTTAACTGTTTTTTCTTCAACTCGACGGCTGTGAAGCTCCGCTTTCTTTGAGAAAATAATTGATGTCTAAGTTCTTAAAGACCGGAACCAATGTGGATAGTTCGCTAAAAATAATGTGGATAGCATATCGAGGCGATTGCCTCTCACTGTTTTTTTAATTTGCGTCTTGGTTTTGGAGCTGAACTATTGGTTACACCTATTTCTTCCACTTTTTGTTTTACGTCAACTAAATTTACCATCGCCCTCCAATCAGAGGTCACAATCGAGGTACCCGAATTTGTACCCGATCCCTACCCGGCCGGCCGCGTCGGATCCGGAAAGGATTCGGGTGCCAAATTTTGGGGGCCGGCCAGATTCGGCCGGGTGATTCAAAAACAAAAAAAAAAAAAAAATGGGTACGGCCAAATTCAGGTACCCGGTTGTGACCTCTGCCTCCAATCGAGGCTTGACATCTCACATCCACTTTAAGTCTGGTTCTCTATATGGGGTATCGTTACAAGTGTTTATGTTTCTTCTCGACACTAGAAGCATCTTTTCTCCGTGCACACTTTTCAGATTGTTGATCCGATGGTTACGATGGATAGGTTAAGATCATACCTTCCGATTGGCGGTCTCCAATCAAAAATCGGGCATGTGTGTACATAAAAAGGATGTTTTAATTGGCGAAAATAACAGTAACACTAATAGGGGTACACGGTGTAGTTTGCTCGTGTGACGAATAGTTCAAAAATTTGATAGAACTTCAAGTTTCGAGTTAGTTCGAGTTTCGCACAATACGTATTTTTTGTACTAACACTATTTCAAGGAAACAAAATCGAGCCGATTGGCCGATACATACTCTCCGTCCGAATATACCGTTGGTCGTAATTTTGAGTTTTGATGTAATCAGTCACATGTTATTTCACAGTTTGAACCGCCGTTGAAACGGATGACACTAAAAAAGTTGAGAATTATCGGACGTTATCACTCTCCGTATGACGAAGTTGTACTTTTCGTACATTTTGAATATTCATAGAGCACGATTTTGTTGTTCTAAGGGTACGGCCCCATGTAATTATAACTTAGGGGTACTTTCGCATGTAACCGAAACTTTAGTCTTGTAACTTTGTTTTTAGCAAAGATTCTCCGTACCACATTCAGAGCATTCCTATGTAAAGAAATGAAATCGTTACTTTAGATTGTGATGGATGTAGACGTGGGTGTAGTCTGTGACGGTTGTAGACAACTACAAAACTCGTGACAATTGATGACATTTACAAATTAGCGACGGGTGTAGACGTCTAGCTATTTGTGACATTGTAGATGTTTAGGGTTTGTGACATTTTGACGTCACGCTCAAATTGTGACAGCGTCGACGTCACAAATTCAAAAACTTTTTCATGATTTTGTTTAGTCTTTTCTCACTCTACTAGCCATCAAAATATGCCCAAAGATAGTCAAAAGAAATTGTTTTTAGAGATCTTTCATTTGATACCATTATTGACATTTTTTATTGCAAGAATTGTGAGATAGACGCGGTAGTGGGAGAGGGAGAGAGAGAGGGGCACTTTCACACACTTGCTTTTGCGAAATGGCGTCCGTTGGTCGAGACCCCTCCACAGCCCATGTAAGGAAAAAAGCGCACGGAAAAAAGTCACACACAAGCTGGAAACTTGCAGTGGGTTTTTTTTTGGTACTCCGCACACAAAAATTGTCAAAAACTTCCGATACGTGCGACAACATCTGCCTATTCACTCACCTTATGGAACATTATTTAAAATCACCTCGCGGAGATTTTATATAAAGTTTGAAGATGAACTGGAAGGACGCCAAAGTGGGTCAAAACGAGCTAGACAACAAACTCCAGTACATATAAAGTTTCAAAAGTTTCAAGGTAACGCAGCTTGTACGGTGGTAATTTACATTTTTTGGTACGGCTGCGGATTTTCTCATTCGACAGAAAATAACTGTCACTTTAGCACATGTGAAAGTACCTTTAGCATGCTACCTTGTTTCTTAGGGCAGATTCGTCGTACATGGTTTTCGAGTGTCTCAATGTGTAATAACGAAATTGTTACTTAAAGGTGTGACGATTGTATATGTCGACAATGCCCGTGACAACTGTCAACGTCTACAATATGTTTTGCCGCACCGTATTTTTCGAAACTTTTTGAAGCGTCGTAAGACACATCATAATTTTTGAAACGATTTGGTATGTCGCATGTCATTGAGTGACATTGTGGACCTAGAGCCTTGGAGCAATGGTTGTACAACATGTCTTTGTGTTTGCCTATCTTGTCCGGTTTCCATGAATGGAAAAAGAATTCATGGCGCCTTCGCAAATTTTTCACCTTTCCGTGAAATGACATTGCAACCTCAAAACCCCTGCAAAAAAAAAAACTTTACAAGATGCAAGCGGACAAAAACGAGCAGCTTTGTACACAACACAACAGTTGTCGTCAAAAACTTCTAAAAACTTTTCACACGTCCGAATACGTTTTCCTATTTGTGAAAACGGTTTTACTTTATTTAAAACACATCACCGATGTGTTTTAATGTAAGTTTGAAGATGACGTGACAGTGGGTCGGAAAAACACAAGACGACAACTTTTCGCACATTTTAAGTTTGAGGATGACGCAAATTACTCTACAACTTTGCAATTTCTTCGTACGGTTATAACTTTAGCAGTATGTGCTAAGTTTTAAAACAAAACGACAAAAAAAAACTGTATTTACCCACATGGGGCCGTACCCTAAGTAGTTTTGTGTATCGAAGGCCCCTTGCCAATATTCAGTGTGTACCTAGGTTCAAGTACTGGATAGTCGATACATCGCCTCGATATATCAAGAAGCGCAATACCGCGATATTTACCCGATATAATGGCCGATAATTCAATATATTTTTACCGTGATATATTGAAGTGACGTTAGGTCAAAAATAATTTCAAAAGCCCCCCCACCATCGCCCCCTCCCCCCCTTTGCACGCACTTAGTGGGGGGGGGGGGGGGGGGGGGGGGCCCAAAAATTACTTTGTTTTCATTGTACTAAAGTTGTACGGTCGCCCACCTCCTACAAGAAATATATCGATAATTTGTGCTGGTCACGGAGCAATATATCGAGCTCTCTGATTGTTCGATATTCGATACATGGAATATCGAATTTAACACAATAAATTTCTACCCAATAGAGAACATTAGTTCTAAAATAGTACGGCTATACAAAACTTTCTAGACCATTTCAATCTATGATGTGACGGTGTTGTAGAGTTTGATCCATTTGTGGGTTTCCTAGTATGATTTTTTGTTGATGCTTATTACTTTTTATTTTCCTCGTCTTTTATTTGTTTCCCTTTTATTGTGTAAATTTATTTCGCGGTGTATTTATTCCGTGTTCATTATTTCAATTTGGTTTTGGCTTTCTCTTTTTATTTTCTCTCTCCGTGTACTCTACTTTTTGATACCTCATTTTCTCGATAAATCTTATTAATTTTTATCATTTAAACAAAATCACAAACAAAATCGACTCGGCAGCATTTGTACAGAGTGAACAAAGTATGGATAGTTCAACCAACATTTTTTTTTAAAACTACCAGTGATTGAAATTTTCCGAATAGTACTAATGGCATATATCCAATAATAGTCATTCATGGTTTCTCAATTGCAAAGGAAATTCATTGTTTGAGTTCCACATATACAGGACGGATGGTCAAAACAACAGAATTCCGAAAATTTGGGGTTTTGAATGGGGTTTTGAAAATTTTGGGTTTTTGGAAATTTAGGTTTTTGGAAATTTAGGTTTTTGGAAATTTGGGATTTGAGATTGTTGCTATTTTAGAATAGGGACGAGATCTTAGAGACGTTCTCTAAAGCGTATTGCCATGTTTGGGTTCAAAGGGCCAAAAAAAAATCGACAACGAATTAGTGTTATTAACACTAATACCAATTCACGGTGTAGAAAGTCAACATTTGAATAACTATTGCAAATAGCTATTGTTTGAGAGTTCGGCTAAAACGGTAATAAGTTTTACTAAAAACGTTGTTACATAGTTATAACTAGTTAAATAGTTATAGTTAAAAATAGTTAAGTTGTTATGATATCATTAACGTAGCTTGGTTTTGTTACATGTTTTTCCATTTTGTTAGTTTCACATTGACATGACTTCACAAACGACTAACTCTTCAAATTCATTCATTTCTTAATATTCTCATGGTTTCCATTCATCTTTAATATCTCCATCTCCATTTTTCTACCACGTGTATAGAAAACCAATAATATTTATACTATAAGTTTGGTTGAGTTTAACTCACTACTTTCAAAGATATATGTCTATTTTTTTCTTTTAACCTTCTTTTACATTCAATGTCACTCCTATTTCTTTATAAAATGCACCAGTTGTTCATGTACTAATAATGGTGATCTTCGAATCGTATTCCTATATAGGATTTGAGTATAATATATATTTTTGGTGAAGGGTATACAGGGAGGAAGGGAGGGAGGGAGACACAATACGACAGATTTTGAATAAGTAATTTCGGGCCAATCAGCGTTTTCGATCTTAATTTTGGCCAATATATTTATGTTTTTGCAGATACGCAATAAAATTACCGTATGAATTTCGGTCGGTTAACGACTTAGGGTGCGTCTCTATGTACTTCAAACTTAGAGATTTTTTTTTGTTTTTTAGCGCAGATCCGGCGGACCCGGATTTCGGGTGTCTCTATGTGTACCAAACGAAGTTGTCACTTAGGGCGTGACGATTGTATACGTCGACAATGCCCGTGACGGCTGTCAACGTCTACAATCTGTGATGACCCACGTCATTTTTCGTAACTGCTTGTGACGTCGCGTGACTTTTCGTGACATTGTAGACCTACCGCCCTCCAGCCTGTGCCGTTTCACGGTTGAAGAAGATGCGTTTTGACTTTGCGTCTATTGTCGGCTCGACGTGAAATGGCATCGGAACCTTGAGACCCCCGCAAAAATATAATCCGTACCGGATGGAAACGGACAAAACAAAACAAACTGTGTACTTCTCTTTGTCGTATTAGACAAAAACGGACAAAACATAGCGAATCGTGTACACTTCCACGTCGCTTGAATTCGTTTGAAGTTTTTGAACAAAAAATTACACGTGCGAATACGTGTTCCTATTTGTTTATAGAAAATCCCTAATTTTAAAACACATCGCCCCTGTATTTTAAAGATAAGGTTGAAGATGACGTTTTTTGTCGTCGAAGTGGGTCGAAAAACACAAGACGACAACGTGTAGTACATTTTAAATTCGATGATGACGCAAAATGTACTTCTCTTTTTTTCTATTTTATTGTACGGTTGAAACTTACGCGGTACGGCTCTAAGTTTTACAGGAAAACGACAGGAAAAAACCCTTACTTAAGCACACAGAGACACACCCTTAATGTCAGCAATCCTGATTCCGATATTTATTCACAAAACCGATCATTATTGACTTTTCAACTCCTACACGGAATGGTGCGATACACCGATATTGAGACATGTTTTTCCCGATTCTAATCGACTTTTCAACACCGCAAAAGTCGTCTATCGGTTTCACTTATGGGAGGGTTCCCACACTTACATAAAAACTGAAGTAATTTTGGAAGCATGTAATAGTGACCAATTACAGGCCATGTGTACAGTGCACCGTGAATCGTAATTAACGTGAATGTTGTTTTCGTCTCTTAAAACATCTTTTCTCCGTACACATAAGTCGGATTGTAGATCTGACGGTTACGATTAAAAGGTAATATTCTCAGCTTACGAATGGCGGTCTTAAATTGGAAATTGGACAAATGTGTACGGAGAAAAGAAGTTTTCTTATCAGCGCTAATTTCGATTCACGGTGCACCACACAGTACACGCTACACCGTCAATCGTTATTAGCCTTGTGTCGCTATATCGACACCCCAAAATTTTGACATTGATACCTTAAATATAATAAATTACACTATTTAAAGACGTGGACCACAATCCGCCACGTCTCCTGGAACTAAATTAGAATGAATGACGCTAATTCTTTCTTTACACTAATAATTTCTATACGCTAATAATGATTCAAGGTGTACTGCACCCACAGTAAAATGTTACAGTAGGTACAGTTCTGGACAGTTATGTAATGTACTGCACTTTACTGTGCCTGTCTGTTTTACCAGCTAGATAGTTCGCTCTTACTGTTGCAACGTATCTTTGTGCGGCAAATCTACGAGTCCGATCCATCCACGCCTTTTGCGGCAATCGACGGGAAACGCAGTAATCATTATATGTGTGCAAACAGCTGTTTCATTCTGTAATACAGTACATTTTTCTGTACGGTGACGGTGAATACTGCCAGTATCGCCAGTCACGGGGACGAATAAAAGTCAGAAGATTAGGGCAAGGGTAGCAAGTCAACACTTTTCCTGGATTTTCCTTAGTTGAACACGGCATTAAAAAACTGCAAAAACGAGTGGAAAGTGGAAACTCTATATGTGTAATTAGTGCGTATTATAACATATACGCCTCAAATACGCGTTCACTACATATAGAGTTTCCGTACATTTTGAACCTTTATTACTACCGTACAGTACTGAACATCGTGTATCGCTATTAGAGCATAATTTTTCGCCACTTAAAACATATTTTCTCCGTACACACTTGTCCGATTTTCAATCTCAGACCGCCAATCGGAAGCTGAGAATCTCAACTTTCAATCGCAACCCTCAGATCCACAATCCGACAAGTGTGTACGTAGAAAATATGTTTTAACTGGCGAAAAAAAACATTAACACTAATAGCGATTGTACTAATAGCGCTGTACTATATTGTATGGTTCAAATCCCACGAATGTGCGGTTCAGCACATGTACGAATGTACTTTACCGTACTGTACGAATCTGCTGAAAGTCTGAAACCGTGTTTTTTTTTCTCTCTCGCATTTATTGTCGTATGCAGGCAGTTCGCTTATTCGCCACGTCATCGGCAGAAGTGACTCTTCAACTTTTCTTTCTTTCTTTCTACTTTCTCAGTTTTCTCACCATTTTTTCTCGAATCTCTGCACAACTTTTCCTTCAAACTTTTCTTTCAACTTCTTTTCTCTAAACTTTCGCAATTTTTTTTTTTTTTTTTCTTATCTTTCCAGCTTCTCCCTTCTTAACTTTTCTCAACTTTTTCTCAATTTTTCTTTCTAAACTTTTCAACTTTCCTGTAAATCTTTGTGAACTTAAAGCTCTTCAGCTTTTCTTCAGTCTTTTCAGCCTTTCAAAACTGAATTTATTGCAAGAAATATCATTTTATTTATTTAGTTTTTGCCATAATTAGATCCATCCATCCTTATTTAGTGCGATTAGTACCCTAGTAAGTGGTTTTGACATTCTTACAATAGAAAGCTTCGCTGCTTCGTGACAGGGGGTACGGGAAGACAGAGAGAGGGAGAGAGAGAGAGAGGGAGAGAGGGAGAGGAGGGAGAAGAGCTGTATGGCTGGTGCTGCCGTACTGGCGTCTAACGCTATAGGCGCGTTATTCAGGTAACGGAAAACCCTAAAAAGGTCTGAAAAAACCCTCAAAATTTACTATTGTACTTTTTGAAAAACCTGGAAAACCCTAAAAACTGCTAGAAAACCTCAAAAACATGGTAACATACCCTATAGAAGCTTGAAATAGTTTTAAAAACCCGGAAAAACCTTAAAAATAAGCAAAAAATGCAAAAAAACTTTAATGAAGAAGGCTTCAACAGGTGATTCACAGGTGAAAAGAAACAAACCCTAATGCTCGTAAAAATGCTGAAAAGAACCCTAATAAGGCTCAATCAAACTATATAAAGGCTATAATAGGGCTAAAAAAATCCTAAATCCCGTGAAGACCCTATTAAAAACCTTTTGAAAGGCTTGAAAGGCCCAAAAAGGGGACTTGAAAGGATTTTAAGGGCTAAAAAAATCATTTTTTTGCTAAAAATGCTTCAAAAAAACAACTCTAAAAATTCTGAAAAGACCGAAAACTCTAATAAAACTCGGGAAAACCCTGTTAAGACCCCCAAAAACCCAATGAAACTCTATAAAACCTTAAGAGAACGTATGAAAAACTTAGGTGTCACCATAAATCCATCTTTTTTTTATTTCTAACTGCTATTCTTACTCATGTATAATCTAAAATTTGACTGTTATACCCTTTTTGTTATTATTTATACTTTTATACATTATTAAAATAGGAGAAACTCTTTTTTTTATCAAATCTAACTGATGTATCAAAAACATTTAAGTAAAATAGTGCTTTAGGGAACATGGACATAACATAGTATTGAAAAAAATAAATTCTCCTCTTTTAGATGAGTATATATATACTCATTTAAAAGAGGAGATTTTTTTTTGTTCAATACTATGCTATGTCCATGTTCCCTAAAGCACTATTTTACTTAAACGTTTTTGATATGAACCATTTATGTTTATCCATCTTGTTATTCCCACTATGTTCCTTCTATGAAAGAAATTGGAATCCCCTCCCCCCTCTTATCCTCTTCCCTCTCTTCCCTCTTTTCTCCCCTCCCCCCCTTCCCCCTCTCCCCTCTCTTGTCTCCCTCTTCTTCATATCTTTGTTCTCCTCTTCCGTCTCCCCTCGTGTGCTTATAGTGTGTCCTTACTCCTCCCTTTCTCTCTCTCTCTCTCTCTCTCGCTCTCTCTCTCTCTCTTGTTCTCTCTCTCTCTCTTTTTTTCTCTCTCTCTCTCTCTCTCTCTCTCTCTCTCTCGCGCGCGCGCGCGCGCGCTTTTAATGTTCCATGTTTCAGTCTATTCTGAAAATTGACATCTGTTAAATCGTCATCCTCGTTTGCATCTAAATAAGAACAAACGTTCATGTGGATTCTGTAGTTATCATAGAGATTCTCTTGTAGTAATGACAATCACCTTTAAATTTTCATTTCCCTTTTAAATTGCTAATTGCATTTTTTTCATTTTCTTAGGGCTCTATGCCAGTAGAACAGAGATATGTGCTGTGTGTTCGCTCGATGTGAACATGATACTGTACAGTTTTTGAAACTTTTTTTTGATTCCTTTGTTGTTTTTTTAATGTTTTTTCCCTTGAGATAGTTGCTTTTTTATTGTTAGGATATTTCGCTATTAGAACAGTTACATGTGCCGTGTATCGCTGTCTGCGAACATAATTTTTTGACCTGTTTTCTTTTATTTTTTGTCGTTTTTATGTTTCTGTCGTTTTTTTGTTTTTTTTTTTGTCTTTTGTCGTCTTTCTTTGTCTTCCATTCTTGCAGTATGTGTTTTGTTGTGTGTTTTCCCACTCTACAATGTATGTATGTATGTACGTATATGTATGCACTGTATTTGTTATGTATGTATGTATGTATAAATGTTGTTTTTGTCGTTTTTTTGTCTCTGTTCCTGTTCCTCTCCAGTACTTGTGTTGGAGATGTGTTTCAAACGCTAAAGGTTCTTTTTCTTGTCTTACATAATTTTGATTTTTTTTCATTTTTGTCTTTTTGTCGTTTCTAAATATTCCTCGTCCTCTCATTTGTATGCAGTATATGAAGTTTTCGACTCTGCATTTCCCCTTTTCTTCTCTTGTTTTGTCATTTTTGTCTGTTTTGTCTTTTTGTCCTTATTTTGATGTTTTTAGGTCTCACGCGTCATGTTTGTCCTTTTGCCGGTTTTGTCTTTTTTGCAGTACGTGTGTTGGGGGAGTGGAAGGAGGGAAGGGAGTCCCTACTTCTGAGCAACAAGCGAAAAGAAAGAGGGGAGGTTCGGCCCGGGGGGGGGCAGAGGTAAGCCGAAGGGGGGCCTTGGGTCCACCTGGCCCGGCTCAGGCTCACCCCCCGAAAGGAGGAGAGTGGTGGACGGGAAGCTCCGATGAAATGGAAAATGAAGTAGCCAGGGGAATGGGCGCTGCTTTTAATAATAACAATAATGTACAAGGAACGCCCTCGGCTCCCGTTAGTGGGAGTTCTACTCCGTTACATGACTTGCCGCCGGGATCGGTAGTCAACACTTCTTCTGATCAGTTTGTTAACCACGGTAAGTTTAGGTTAGGGTTTTGGCGGTTGTTGTTGTTGTTGTTGTTGTTGTGTTTTTGGTCTCTCTTGTTGTGTTTTTGGACTTTCGGTGGTGGCTTTTTTTTTGACTTTCTGCTATGGGTTGTGATCTTTCTTTTTTGGATTTCTAGGGTTCTGGGAAAAGTGTAGGTGGGAGTGGGGTGTATTAGGAAAGCTGAGGGGGAGGGTTTTGCTAAAAAATATGGTTTGATAGGGTAGGAATTTGACGAAGTGCAGTAGACCGTGTATGGCCATTAGGGCTGATGTTCTTTTTTACCTTTAAACTCGTTTTTCTCTGTGTACACTTCTCGAAACTTTAATTCGTTAGTTGTGACGGAAAGTAAAGATTCTTACCTTCTGATTGGCAGTCTCGAAATGGAAATCAGACAGGTGTGCACAGGGAAAACACCTGGAACATCAGGGTGTTCTTACCTTCCGATTAACTGTGCGGGGACAGAAATTCAACATGTGTGCATTGAGAAAAAAATATTTTACTGACGGAAAAACATTATCTAAGGTCGAAAGAAAACATTATGCTATTAGCGAGACACCGTACTGTGTTGTCTTTCTTGTGTGTGAGACATGTAGTAAATGATTTTGATTAGGAGATACGGATGATAGACCGAGTTTAAAATATGGTAGTTCCTTGTACGGCTCTGTTTAGTGCACATGGATACCAGTTTTCTTTACAAATATTGTTTACTATCATCCTTATTTTAGAACTTAAAAGTTGGGCACATTAAAATTGTAAATAGCAAGCAACATTTGTTGCAGGTCTCTCTCTCTTTCTCTCCCTCTCCCTCTCCCTCTCCCTCCACACTGCCCATCACTATTAGTGTTAATAGCACTAATTCCTTTGCGACCTTTTCTGGTAAAAAATCATAAAATCTTGTCAATAATACTAAAGGGTGTGGACTTAAATTGGTCACATCTCCCTACCCTAAATTAGTAATATTGATACTATCTTCGCTCTAATTGAATTGCTATTAGAGTAAAGAAATTATTAGTGTGGGGTTTATTATAGTTTTGTGAAGTCTTATTTAGTTTCGATATGCCGTAGTTCATTTTGAACCTTCGCAAGGATTAGCGTTAAGAAAAAAGCAATCGTTAATTTTGAACACTATTTTGTGGTGTGAGGGCAGGAAAAGCTGGCAGAGAGTTAGTTTTTTTTAAATCTAATAACGGTATATGGTGATATACCCAGTTAAAAGTAGGGTTCCTAGCGAGTCTTAGGGACCATCTATTTTTGTTTTCTATTCCTTGTAAGGTTTTCAGGAAAAAATAATAGTGTAACAACATCTGTGGACTGATTGTTAAAACAACCTTTCGGGTTTCTATGAACAAATGTAGTACTGTTTGTTCCGTTTTTTTTTTCTGTTTTCTGAAGAATTTTTGAAAACTCACAGAATTAGTTTCGCTGGAGACCGTCTTTGTGTTTCTCTTCTGCCATTCTACACTGGTTTGGGACTCTTTTTTGAAGAAATTAAAAAAATAAATAAAAGTTGTCTTAAGAAATGTCTTTCTTATTGACTGAGGGCGCAGCGTTTTCTTTTTTTTTTGCCATCTCACACGACTTCTGAGAGATGGAGAGAGGGGAGGGAGGGAGGGAGAGGGAGGGCGAGGGAGGAGAGGACAGATCGGGTTTTCTTCTTGGTTTGAGGTTTAATTGTTGGACAAGTTGTTCTGACATTTGATTTTTTTTTAACCCTTAGAAACCCTAAAATATTTTTTAAAACTCGTGTGCTGTGTTGTTATATAAACATCTACAAGATTGTGGACCCTTTTGCAGAAAAGCCCTATTTCTGTACAGATAGCTGTAATGGTTTTAATACCCCCAAAACCCTAAAAACCTAAAAAAACCTGAAAATAGACTCAAAACTAAGAAGTATAGTTTAAACTTAAATTAACCCTGTATCTATTGTATTGCTAAATGGACAGCTTTAATATTGTGGAACGAGAGGAGACGTCAGTGGGTGGGCACTCGATCCAGGAACCGAGTGCAACCAAGAAATCCTTGCATTCGGTGAGAATTTTCGCTAAATTAAAGAAACTTTGGGGAGTTTTTTGGTTTAATATGATTGTTATTTGAAATCTTGAGAACTTCTTTGGTATATGATTGTCATGTGAAATTACAGGAAGTTTTTCGGTTTAAGATTGTCATTTGATGTCACAAAAAGTTTTTTGGCTTATGTGTTCTTTTTGAAATTGCGAGAAGTCTTTTGGTTTATGATTATTGTTTGAAATCGCGAGACCTTTTTTGGTTTATGATTGTCATTCACTTTTTTGTAATACTTCCCTGCTTTGTTTTTCGATAAACCAAAGAAAATAGTAGTGTTGTGTATTAGCAAGAAATCATCGCGATAAATCCGATACCGATAGTTATCGGTTATCGAACGGTGAGGGGTCTCGATATATCGCTCGGAGACCAACAAATTCCTTATCGGCGATAAGTAGAAAAAAATTTAGTACGCTATATAATAGTACTTTATAATATATTGTATTATATTTATGACTGTATAACGTATGACAATCTCTTCCGTACTCTGTATAACAGAGTTTAGTACGAACAACTATCCGTATAACTGTACGGAAAACCGTACATTTATTGCTGATAGTTATCAGTACCGGTGTTATCGCGATAAAAAACCGACATTATCGATTTTTTATCGCAATAACACCAGTAACGATATATCGTGCCAATATATCAATTATCGGTAAGCCAAAAAAAGGGACATATCGATTATCGGCAAAACCCTACCGATACACAACACTAGAAAATAGCAAGCCTGAGAAGTTTTTTGGTCTATGATTATTAATTATTTTTTTAAACATTTCACTTCTTTGGATTTAAAGTTGCGTACAGCCCTAGTTCACATGTATAGCTCCTAGTTTAAATGTGCGAAAACAGTTTGGATTGCCATATGTGGTTTTTGCATACTATATGCGTATTATACTCAAAAACAACATAAAATATGTGTATAGCATGGGAAAACCACTTTACAGTATTTTCAATTGTTTCCGTATGTTTATCTCGATATTTTTTATTTTTCCAACGGAGTCAAAGGCAGCGTGCTCAAAGGCAGCGTGCCTTAATGCCCTTTTATTTTTTTTTCTTTTTTTTTCTTCTCTTGTTTTATGCTTTACAGTGTCGCTATGTTTCATTCTCGCTGCATGTGGATCGGAAAGGATGCTATAACATTGACTTTCTGGCTTGAGAATTGTCTCTCTTCATTCTCCCTCTCCCACTCTCTCTCTTCCTCCTTCCCTTGTATCAGTGGCTCCTTACTCAGACTGATCAGTATATTTGTTACCCTACACCGTGAATTGTAATTAGCGTTAATGTTTTTATCGTGTCTTAAAACATCTTTTCTCCGTACACACATGTCAGATTGTGGATCTGACGGTTGCGATTGAAAGGTAACTTTCCCAGCTTCCAATTGGCGGTCTCAAATTGAAAATCCGACAAGTGTGTACGGAAAAAAGTTGTTTTAAGTGTCGAAAAAAACATTGATGCTAATAGCAATTCATGTTGTAGTTGTCTTTTGGCTGGTTTAGTGCTTTTTTTTTTCTCAAAAATGACTTTGTTTTCGTTATTGTTTACCTCTCTGTTATCTCTACAGCGAAGATGCGACATATGAAGACTTGCTCGCGACAAGCCGTCCATTCTCTCAGCCTGTCCCTTTGCCGGTCAGTCAATCAAAACCTTAAGAAAACCTAAAATCTTCCCTCCAAAATCATCAAAATATGAAAGAGAACCTTGTTTTTTCTTAGTTGAAAACCGTTCTTTTGCCGTTTTGTATGCACCGTGTCTGCATTACTTTGTATACCGCGAATCGCTTTGCTGCCCATTGCTATTAGAGTTGATTACTCTAATTCGAGTGAGTGTTTTTCTGGCCCAAAGTCATGAGTTAGTATGAGTAGCACTATTTAGTTAAGTGGCCCATACGAGCCACGTGGCAGAACATAATTCACTCTAGACAACCCTTACAAAGTTTTTACATTAACAATTCACTAACTCTAATAGTGAGGTAAGGTGTAGTAGCATTAATAACAACAATTATATACCGGCCTTTTTTTCCCTCTTGACCACAAAATAGTGTCATTGACGCCGATTGTTCTTTTCTTAACACTAATAATTTGGTAAGCGGTAAAAAATTGTCCATTTTGCTTGGACCCATATTAGAATCAATAACACCAAAAAGTTAGCTCCTCTCAAAATTTGTTAACGCTAATAACAATTCACGGTGTAGCGATGTTTTTGCACCTTTGTTCCGGATTCCTTGCTGGTAAGTTTTTCAAGCCTAAAAAAACCCATAAAACTCTAAAAACCTATAGAACCCTAAAAACCTGTAAAACCCCAAAAACTTTAAAAACCTATAAAACCTTAAAAACCTGTAAAACCCTAATAACCATGCCAGTCGAGCTAGTTCCTGCAGAATACCAACACAGGTTTTGAAGCCCAGCTCAAGCTCTACACTTGAGTTTACTTTTTCCGGTACTTGACGGCTCTTTTTGCATAAATTTTAGTTCGTCCTGTTATAAGGTTTTTCTAAGAATACTCTTTTGTGAATAGAAAATCCTATGGGTATCAAACAGGTGTCAAACAGGTATCTCTTTCTCTCTCTCTTTTTCTTAAGCTAGGAGCGAGTACATGCAATGGGATGACAAATGTTATTATTGCGACCTGATAGTTATTTTCTTTCGTTTTTCCTGATTATACTGCAAAAGGGCACAAAAAATGCTGAATTTAGTGAGAATAGTTCTATTACGAAATAATTATTGCACGTCTACGGTTTTGAAAATGCTTCCCCCCTTTGTTTACAATTAGGGGGCTTCTAAACCTATTTATGGACCCATGTAAACTTAAGTGTGTGAATATGTGTGTTGTATGTTCCATTTAGTTATTTGTATGCACTTAAGCATTTATAAACATATGTATCTAGACTTGTATATATGCATGCATATAAGCATGTGTGTGTGTATCTATATGTGTATATGTATGTATATATATGTATATATATGTGTGTATATATATGTATATAGATGTATACGTATGTCTATACATATGTATATTTGTATATAGATGTATACATATGTGTATATGTATGTAAATATATATATGTATACATACACACACACACACACATACACACACACGTGCACACATGGATGCATGCGATAAGCTTTGTGCATGTATACAAAGGTTTTAGGGTTTTCATCATTGTTGAGATTAGATGCTACTTAAGGTTTTAGGTGATTCTTAGGGTTGTCAAGTTTTTGAAAATCCATTTTTGAAAGCTTCATGTTTATATTCGTGGTTTATTTTTTGTCTCAACAAATGGAAATTTTTCTTTGGTCGCAATCCTCATTCTGCAATGCTCCTGCCAGTGGAGAAAGTGGGAGGAGGAGAGGGAGAGGGAGAGGGAGAGGGGAATGGAAAGGGAGATGGATCACTGTTAGAGTCGATCACTCTGATTCAAGTGATTGTTTTCTGACTCAATATCGTAGTGTTAATGACACTATTCAGTGAAGTGGCATAATGAGCCACGTGGCAAAACCCGATTTAGTGTAGCTATTAAGAATAAAGCGCTATCGCTAATAATTCGCTAACTCTAATAACGATGGGCGGTGTAGCTTTCTTGGGCATAACTAATTTTATTTATTTGTCGGGCATTTTACTTTTTGAAGCATACCACATGATGTTTTGTAGTTCACTGTATATCTTACCATATTTATTAATGTGCATGTGTCTTTAGTTCAATTTATTTTTTATAATTTGGAAGAATTCTTACTCTTCTTTGCTTACTAAAAGGTTAATAAGTCGAAGAAACCGATTCTCACTATTCCTCTCTGGAAAGGTTTTGGGTGGACATATAACCAAACGTTTCTGCCGTACAGATTTTGTCGTCTGTATTCTCTTTTTGTTTATATTTTGTTGTACAGTTTTCTTTCTATCGGTGCTGTATTTTTGTTTTGTTTCTGTACGGATTGTTTTCCGTACAGTTTTTTGTTTCATTTCTTGTACTTATTGTTTTTCGAAAGATGGTTATATACATACAGGAAATGGTGGAGTTTCTTGTCGATGTATGGGAACAAGAAGGCCTTTATGACTAAAACTTTCAAAAGGAATGAGTGTTTTCGAAGGAATGAGTTTTTTGAGAAGGATGGGATTTTTGAGGAATGAGTTTATTTCGAGGAATTGAGTTTTCTCAAGGAATCAGTTGTTACGAGAAACAAATTGTGGGTATTGTGGTATCTATCATAAAGTCGAAAAGTTGTCTTTTTATTTTCGTCTTACCTTCGTTATAAGGATAAAGGAGTCACATAAGACTTAGAGGATTGTCATCTGCGTCTATCGGTGAACCGAGATTTCGAGATTTGAACCGAGATTTGAACCAAGATTTGGGATCGAGATTTGAGCCGAGATTTGGACCAAGATTTGTCGTTTATTTTTTGTTTTTTGGTGAAAATTTGTCCTAGCGGTAGAAAGATTTTGACGTAGTTAATGAATATTTTGCTCTTTGCCTTTTCTTTCCCTTTTTTCCCTTTCTCTTCCTTTTACTCTTTCTTCTCGATTCATCTTTCCCTCCCCCCCCCCTTTTTTTTTATATGACTAGTTGGCAAAGAAGTATATACTTTGTGGTTTTCGGGTATATAATAATCTATAGTAGTGAGTAAATGTTTTTTCTGTCAAAAAAAAGTGTAAAGAAACAAAAAAAGAAAAAAGAAAAAAAGAAAAAAAGCAAACGAGAGGAAGTATTTAGGCTAGTTTGACGAAAAACGGTACAACAATTGAGACATCGATAATTTTTGTCTTATGTTTGTTTTACATGAAACAACCAAAATGTTGTCTAGTGTAGTGTTTTTTTTTGTTTTTATCATCTTTTTTTTGTATATCAAAAATATAAGATAATTAGGTGCATTATGTATATACATGTTTTGTCTTTACCTAACATTATTAGGTTAACATTCTCATTTTATGACAATATCAGGACTTTTTTTTTTCATATGTATGTCTTTAAAATGCCAAATGGGTCAGGCTTAGGATAAAACTATTTTTATAATATCGACACACTATTTATTGCTATTAGTGTTGATGTTTTTTTCGCCACTTAAACATCTTTTCTTTGTACACACTTTTCGGATTGTCAATCTGACGGATGCGATTGAAAGGTAAGATTCTCAGCTTCCAATTAGTGGTCTCAATTTGAAAATCGGACAAGTGTGTACGGAAAAAATGATGTTGTAAGTAGCGAAAAAAATATTAACACTCATAGCGATACACGGGGTACTCTGCGCCCGAGTGGTTTATAGTTCATTTTTTTTTTGGACGAGGAGTTCTCCATGCATGAAGGGTTAATTAAAAAAAAAAAAAAAACGACTTAATTATAAAGCGTGATGGTAAATCATTTGAGTCCGGTGGGAATGGCAAAACTGAAAAACTACACGTGGAGGGAAGCAAGCAGAAAAGGGTAAAAATATTATATGATATTATAACAATAGTGAAAATAAGCTTCCTAGTAGCCTACCTTAGTTATTATATTATTGTTAGAATAATAATACTTTATTGGATTGGAAGGAGAGATCACCCCCCTCCAATTCCTCTTCCGCCTCCACCTCCTCTTGTCCCTCTCCCTCCGCCTCCCCCTCCGTGTGTCGAATTGAAAAAAATGAATATAAAAAAAGGCGAGAAAACGAATAAAAATAGAGTAGAATAAAAAGTACAATTACGAGATTGAACAAAATGAGTATTACGGTCTTGTGAAAAAAAAAAAAAAAGGTCCCTCCCCTCCCCCTACTTTCGACATTGATTCTCTCCTCCTCTCCTCTCCAACCAAAAACTGATACTCACCCTTCCTCCCACCTCTCCCACCAACCCCCCACCCCCTCCCTATTTTCTTTCCTACTATCAATTTCTTTAAATTCCCCACCCCTCATCCACCCTCCCCTTTTTCGATTTCCTCCACCACTTCCCCTCCCCATACCACTACTTCAACCATCTTCTCTTTCCCACGCCCCCCCCCGTTTTGGTCCCTTCCCCCATACCCCCCCCCCCCCTTCTCCCCGTTGCAACCTTTCTCCCACCCTACCCATGTTGCTGTCCCACTACCATTTCCACCATCTATTTCCCATGGTTTCCTTTCCTCTTTCCCATTTCCCCCTTCCTCTCTCTCTATCACGTCCCATGCTTCTCCCTCTCATTCAATGACCATGTCTGGCAGTGCATCCTCGCCTCTTCTCCCTCGTTCACCTCTTCCACCTAAACCTCGTATGGAAACCTCAACACGGGTAGAATGTAACGGGTGTCATAACCATTTCGCGACCGGTGTCGGCATTGCCCGACATACAAATAGTTGTAAACAATTTTTGGCCCTGAGCAACCCTTCCTCTAGTACCCTTTCTTCCACGACACTCCCGTCCGGACCTACGAGCGAAGATTGGGCAATTGTACGCGATTTATAGCTTATGATTTGGGAGCTCCCCGTCCGCGTTTATACACGCGGATTTTGATGGCTGTGCGAATTATCGTACAGGACGCCCTCCACCTTCCTTTGTCCCGTATTTATTCGGATCCCACGGATGTTGGACCTTGGCACCTCCTTATCATGTTCTCACTTTGGGTTCTAGTTTTACCTGGTCGTGGCGATGGTAGCGGGGCCCGAGAAACTATGGCTCGATGTCGACAATTCCTTCGACGCGATTGGCGAGCCCTTCATGTTGAGCACGAGGATCGAGTTGCGAGTGTTTCTTTCATGCCATGTCATACATCTCGAACGTCGGATGTGCCATCCTCTTATCGTCGTGTAGTACATTTGGGCCGAGTTGGTGAGCTCTCTCGAGCAGTTCGTGCCCTCCAACCTTTTAATCTTGCTCCTCGTTCTGCTGCGACTATTGAGATTCTTCAATCTCTTCATCCCCCAGCTCCTTCCCCTCAGCCCCCCTCTATTCACACCTTCGAGCCAACAAAGTGTTTTCTTTTGGATCGAGACTCTTTAATAAAGGCCCTTACAACTTCTCCACATCTTTCAACAAGGGGTCCTTCGGGCACGGTTTATGAGTTATTTCGCGACGTTTTGCCTCTGGAATCTGGTGCTCGGGGCTTTGATATGTTTTTTCGAGTATGTTCCCTTATTGCGGCTGGCACTGTCCCCTCTCGTATTTGCGTCCTCCTCACAGCCTTTTGCCTCGTGGCTGTCACCAAACCCAATGGGGGAATCCGACCTATTGCAGTAGGAGAGGTATTGTACTGATTGGTGGCCATGCAATCTGCATCCAGCTCCTGCCCGCTTTCCATGATTATTTCTCCCCTCATCAGTTCGGGGTTGCAACCAGGGGGGGTTGTGAGGCCGCGGTCCATGGGTTCCGGGCTTTGCTAGATGCCCATCCGGATTGGTAAGTCCTCCAGGTGGATGTTTCTAATGCCTTTAATATAGTGGATCGGAATGCCATTTTTTCATAGCTTATGGTCTCGCCTTCCTCGATTGCCCAGATATTTCTTTTTGTGAGAGCCTTTTATTCTTTGAGCAGTAGCCTCTCTTTCTCCACGGATGATGGTTTGGTCCCACTTTCCTCCACGACTGGCACCCGTCAGGGCGATCCTCTTGGGGGCCCTTTGTTTGCCCTAGCCCATTACCGCGCCCTCCGAGCTTCAACAGCTACTTACCCTGTAGAAACTTATGGTTTTTAAGTATTTTCTAGGTCTGAAAAGAAATAAAGAAGCCGAGGCAGTCTATCTCTAACTTCTCTCTCCAACTCTCAAACTTGTCGTATTCACTGAGAAATTGGAGAGGAAGCTAGAGCCATGGCTACCTAGGCTATCCTGAGGTTTATGGGAAATTTATATTAGTTCGGGTTTATTTATTTAAAAGGTATGTGCCGGCGGCACGAATTGATCCTTGTACCTACCGGCCGGTAGACAGGATATAGTCGGTAGCCTTAGCCGTTAAATCTAGGAGTCATAATCGTAGTATATAGTTTGATAGTTATTTAAATATGTATACGTACGATTATTCATTTAACTATAATAGATTACGGGATACATAGATCCGGTAATATATAAAGTACGGATTACGGTACGGACTATAAATCAATACCGCGCATTTGTTTCGTAAATGAAACAAATACCGCAACTGTATTTAATACGGCTACGATTAAATTAGATTCTAAATCGGACGGCCGCAATTAGCGCCGAGATCGCGGAGGAAGTTTTCGGCGGTTTGTGGCCATGGCCACATCGGATGACGCGTGGCGAAATTTCGTTGGATCGTGGAATCCCCGGAGATTATGGCATCGAATCCGGATATGACATGTGTCGACATTTAGGCCTTGTCGTACAATGTCCGTACCTAAAGTACACCGGCAGCTGTACTTTTGCGTACGGAACTCAATTCTGATTGGTTCCGTACATCAGTCGATAGAGTGTGTGAGAGAGATAGGACTTAGAAAAATTAGGAGATAGGACCCTCTCTCCCACAGAGCTTCTATACAAAAGGTCAACTTTGACGCTCCATAACTCACTGCTCAGCGGAGCAAATTTAGAGATTCTTTTTGCTATCGACTGAGGGGAGTCTTGTGTCACAGGGGTGAAGTTGGTCAGAGTTTTTGTGTGCCAGGGTGGCAGTTATTTTTGCTGAAACACAAAGGGGTAAGGATTATCCTAGAGGCTTCTTACAAAGCTGTCCACTCTTACGACTTATGGAGATCTCAGAGTTTCAAGTTATGGGCCCACCCTCTAGGGTACCAATCTTTAATGAAACTAGCTTCATATACTGGGAAAGTATGATGATAGGAGCTCTATGCGAAAAATGGTTTTGGGGGATAGTGAGTGGATGGTTGGGGCGTCCATCAAGTCTTGGAATTCCTCCAGGGTTTGGAGGAAGCACATTCACCAAAAAAGAGGATCCACCTTCAACGGAGGAAACAAAAGAAGGAGAGGTGGTAGACAAAGGAAAGGAGAAGGAGGCGACCACACCAATAACAACTGGTTTAGCATTCATGTCACCTATTCCGAGGAACGAGGAGAATGATACTGAAACCTCAGACTTCAACAATATAGCGGCAAAGCAGTTCATCGTACGCCATCTCACTCAAAGACTTGCATGTCCTCATTTGCAGGTAGAAAGGGCATCTGATCTTTGGATGGCTCTCATAGAGATGTACCGAAGTGGTACGATTCAGCAACAACAGTTGGGTGATCAGAAAGTTAAAGAGTATGTATACAAAGGGGGAATTATGTTCGATTTTTGCAATGAGCTTGGTACACTCTTCATGGAGCTAGAGAGTGCGGGAAAAGTTTTTAGTGAAAAAGAAAAGGTTAATTGTTTACTGATGAAGTTACCTGATGAGTTCGGGAACATAGTCAACCATGTGCAGGACTTGCCGGACTCAAGGTGGATATGGAATTCAGTGGTAGGGATGATTCTCGTTCGAGAGAATACGATTGAGATCCGAAGGGGAGGAAAGAGTGGCCAAGCCTTGGCAACTTCGACGGATTGGAGGAACAAGGATTCCCGGAAACCACTCGGAAACTATGGGGGTAGGGAGCAGAAAAAACAGGTTGACGAGTTCGAACCAAGGGCTCCCAAAGGTTTATGTTATTTTTGTAAGAAACCGGGGCACTATATGGCAGAGTGCACTAAGCTAATCGAGCTTCGGTTAAAGGAGGGGCAGACCGGTGGTACCCCGAGAGGAAAGAAAAAGGCCCTTGTCACACAGGTACTTGAGCTGAATCCGAAGACGAGGACAATGAGCTCCTTTTGATTGAGGAGTTGGAGGCGAAAAATGAGGTCGAAATTCCACGAAGGCAGAAATGTGCTTACGGTGGATTGAAAGGTGAAGCACGCTGGATTGTAGATTCAAGTGCCTCCATGCACATGTGTAAGGATAGACACCTGTTCACTAAGATAAGAAAGATTACCAACGTAGAGATAGAGTACGGAGATGGGAGGATAGTCACCACTACTCTTGTAGGATCAGTAGATCTAAAAGTGTTAGTAGAATGAAAGACATCCATATTAACATTCTCCGATGTATTATTTATTCCGGAGCTGAACAAAAACCTTATCTCTACATCTCTATTAGATGATAAGGATTTTTTCACTAGCACTAGGGAAGGAGTCTTTACTGCTAGTTTTGATGAGGATGTCTATTTCATTGCTGAGAAAGGTAGCCATGGGATGTTTAGGCTGATCTTAAATAATGAAAAGAAGAAATTTTATTATGTTGGTGTTCATGATATTATGATGTGGCATAAGAGGCTTGGGCATGTGAATCTAGATAAGTTAAGAGAGATGAAAAAGATGGGAGAAGTGGAAGGGATTCAGTTTAGTGAGAATGATGATATAAGTGATTGTAGTGGATGTGCTCAAGGTAAAGCACACAGATTACCCTTTCCTAAAACAGCCACGTATAAGGGAGAAAAAAATCTAGATCTAGTACACAGATATTTGGGGACCGGCAAGAGTGCCCTCAACGGGGAAAAAGAGATTTATGATGACTATAACTGATGATTGGTCTCGGTATTCCCGGGTGTATTTTTTGAAAAACAAGTCAGAAGATCAGGATTGTTTTAGTCAATATATAGCATCGAGCGAAAAACTCCATGAAAATCCAATCAAGAGAGTAAGGAGTGACAATGGTGGAGAGTATACTTCTAACCTGTTTGAGGATTTTCTGAGGGAAGATGGGGTCCAACACCAAAAGACAGTTCCAGAAAATCTGGAACAGAATGGGGTAGATGAAAGGTTAAATAGAATACTAAGTGATAGTGCTAGAAGTATGTTGTCGGATAAAAAGATAGGAAAAAGGTTTTGGGTAGAAGTAATGAACTGTGCTAATTACCTCAAAAATGAAGTTCTTACTTTAGCTATAAAGGAGCAAACACCTTATGAGATATCGACAAACCGGAAACCAGATATATCTCACTTAAAGGTTTTCGGCAGTCAAGTATTTAGTCTAGATACTGATCCGTCCAAATGGAAGCTAGATCTAAAGGAAAACCGGGATACTTATTAGGATATGATGAGGATGTTAAAGGATATAGAGTTTATGATCTAAAAAGGGAAGATATAATCTTAGTAAAGCATCTAGTAGTTATGGATGAAGGAAAGTCTGTGATCCCTTCAAATATACGAAGTCAGTAAAAATCAGATTTGAGTCTGAAAATTCTGATGACTTTGAGCTTCCTAACTATCCAGGTTTTAGAGAAGATGACACTCTTGCAGGAACAAATCAGACCGAAAAGGACTCGGCTGTGGAAACTCCAGTGACAACTCTACTCGAAGCAGAAGACGTGGTGGAAATTGATTCGGAATCAAGGGATAGGGGAGAAGCCGAGTTTGTTCGAAAGAATCCACGAGAACCATCTATTCCAGCCTCAGATTTTGAGGGGGGGAGGAGAAGTAGCAAAAGACTGCAAGAAAAACAGGTTAATAACAAGGCAACTAAACTATCTCATCAAGATGAACCTCAAACTTATGGAGAGGCAATGACTTGTCCAGAAAGAAACCGGTGGAAGACAGCCATCAATGAGGAGATGGCTTCAATCATGGCAGCCGATACTTGGGAGCTGGTGGACTGTCCACCTAACCGAAAACCAATCGGTTGTTAGTGGGTATTTAAATTAAAACTGAACCAAGATAACACAATCGAGCGCTACAAGGCCAGATTAGTGGCAAAGGGATTTACACAAAAGGAAGGAATTGACTACGAGGAAACCTTTGCCCCGGTGGTCAGATTTCCCTCTGTCCGCATACTTCTCAGCCTGGCAGCAGCGGAAGACATGGAAGTGCTCCAGATGGACATCAAAACAGCCTTTTTGCATGGAGAATTGGAAGAGGAGATCTTCATGCGACAACCCGAAGGGTTTGTGGAAGAAGGAGAGGAGAGTAAGGTATGCCGGCTATTTAAATCTCTTTATGGTTTGAAACAGGCGCCTCGACAGTGGAATAAGAAGCTTGATGAGTTTCTTACCGGTCTAGGATATATTCGGATCAGCTCAGATCACTCAATCTATGTTTTCGAAAATGAGGAAGGTTTGATATTTATTGCAATTTATGTTGATGATTTGCTTGTTTTAAGTAAATCAATGGAAAAAATTAATAAACTGAAAACCGATCTTAAGGGGAGATTTGAAATGAAGGATATGGGGGAAGCAAAATATATTTTGGGAATTCAAGTAGAGAGAGACCGAAAAAGAAAAATTATAAGATTGACTCAAAAGGAAGCAATAGGGAACATGCTTGAAAAATTTCAAATGGAAAAAGCTAATAGTTGTACAACTCCAATGGAGTTGAAGAAGGGAATTGAGGGGAGTGAGGAAGGAGGAGTCATAGTCTTAGACGAGGAATTATCTCCTAAAGAACATAAGTTCATTCAGACTATTCCTTACAGGCAAGTAGTGGGAAGTCTAATCTATTTTATGAATTGTACCCGGCCGGATCTAGCTGCAGCTGTAGGAGTGCTGAGTAGAAGTCTAAATGCTCCCATTAAGAAGGATTGGGAGGCAGCTAAGAGAGTCCTTAGATATTTGGTAGGAACTAGGGATCTATGGTTGCATTTGGGTGGGGAGAATACTGACATCACTACTTGGAGTGATGCCAGTTATCGTGATGCTCCGATGAGGAGATGCACTTCTGGATATGTATTATATGTGGGTGATGGGGCTTGCTGTTGGAGTAGCAAACAGCAAAAGGTTATTGCTCAGTCCACCATGGAGGTTGAGTATATGGCCTCTTGCTCTGCTGTAAAAGAATTGATGTGGGTCAAGTCTTTGCTTGGTGAGCTTGGTCACCTTAAGAGTGGTGTGCAGAAAATATTTTGTGATAATCAGGCAGCAATCGCTATTTCTGCCAATCCTAAACACCATTTTAAAGCCAAACACATGGACATCAGACTCAGCTTTGTTAGAGAAAAAGTAGAAAACAAAATAATCAGTTTAGAGTACACACCAGATAGTGAGATGGTAGCAGATATGATGACCAAACCTGTGCCTTCCCCTAAGTTAAGTTTTTGCAGGGAGAAGTGTGGTCTGAAATTAAAGATTGACTAGAAAATAAGGAGAGTGTAGAAACTAATGGTTTTTAAGTATTTTCTAGGTCTGAAAATAATTATAGAAGCCGAGGCAGTCTATCTCTAACTTCTCTCTCCAACTCTCAAACTTGTCGCAGTCACTGAGAAATTGGAGAGGAAGCTAGAGCCATGGCTACCTTGGCTATCCTGAGGTTTACGGGAAATTTATATTAGTTAGGGTTTATTTATTTAAAAGGTATGTGCCGGCGACAGGAATTGATCCTTGTACCTACCGGCCGGCAGACAGGAAATAGCCGGTAGCCTTAGCCGTTAAGTCTAGGATTCATGTTACGTAGTATATAGTTTGATAATTAATTAAATATGTATACGTACGATTATTCATTTAACTATAATAGATTACGGGATACATAGATCCGGTAATATATAAAGTACGGATTACGGTACAGACTAAAAATCAATACCGCGCATTTGTTACGTAAGTGAAAAAAATACCGCACATGTATTTATTACGGCTACGATTAAATTAGATTCTAATCGGACGGCCGCAATTAGCCCGAGATCGCGGAGGAAGTTTTCGGCGGTTTGTGGCCATGGCCACATCGGATGACGCGTGGCGAAATTTCGTTGGATCGTGGAATCCCCGGAGATTATGGCATCGAATCCGGATATGACATGTGTCGACATTTAGGCCTTGTCGTACAATGTCCGTACCTAAAGTACACCGGCAGCTGGACTTTTGCGTACGGAACTCATTCTGATTGGTTCCGTACATCAGTAGATAGAGTGTGTGAGAGAGATAGGACTTAGAAAAATTAGGAGATAGGACCCTCTCTCCCAGAGAGCTTCTGTACAAAAGGTCAACTTTGACCCTCCATAACTTACTGCTCAGGAGAGCGAATTCAGAGATTCTTTTTGCTATCGACTCAGGGGAGTCTTGTCTTCACAGGGGTGAAGGTGGTCAGAGTTTTTGTCTGCCAGGGTGGCAGTTATTTTTGCTTAAACACAAAGGGGTCAGGATTATCCTAGAGGCTTCTTGGAAGCTGTCCACTCTGAGGACTTATGGAGGTCTCACAGTTTCATACCCTTCTTGCCTCTTCCCTTTTGTTGCGGATGACACACACATTATTGGTCCTTCACACACATTATTGGTCCTTCAGACCAAGTTATACCGGCCTATAACTATTTTAAGGCTCGCTTGGCCGAACTCAATCCTTCGGTTCAGCCATCTAAGTGTGTTGTTTTGTCCCCACGTCCTATTCCTCTTTCTTTCACTCCCCCTTCTGGTTTTCAGACTCCTCCTACCGAAGGCATTCGGGTGTTGGGTTGCCCACTTGGTTCCGATCCCTACATCACGAAATTCCTCGATTCCGCTCTTCAGGCAGATTTGTCCCACGTGGACGACCTTCCTCGCCTTTCTGATCCCCAGGTGGCCTTTGCTCTTATGACACGATGTTTCCCGGCACGGCCCTCCTACCTTACTCGCACTTCCCCTCCCACCCCATCCTTTGTGTCCTCACTTTCCACATTCGATGATCGTCTTATGGATGTCCTCCACACTTTGTTGGGCCGTGGAGCTTTTGATCGCGAGTCTGGGCCTGCGGCTAGCATCCAAGCCTCTCTTCCAGTCTCGGCCGACGGTTTGGGTATACTCTTGACGGCGCGTGTTGCTCCAGCCGCCTATTTGGGAAGTCGGTGCCTCGTTGCTTCCACTATTCTCTCGTTTTGTGGCTGAGGACACTCCTATTCTTGCGGTCGTGGTTCCCCGTGTTTCAGATGGTGAGCTCGCCTTCCAACGGTCCTTTTTGGATGCATCACGTTCTCTTAATCCGTCTGCTATCGAGGACATGCCGATGTTTTCCACTCTTGTTACGACATCAGTTCCGCGTGTTCAAGAATCCATTTCTGATCGGGCTGTCGCCGCTATTAAATCCCAGCTTCTCGAGGCGCTTCCTTCCAATTCTTCGCGTGCACGCTTCCTGTCTTGTGGCGGACCTGGCCTCGGGAGCTTGGCTGTTGGTTGTCCCTATCTTATCCACTCTTCCACTCACCCCAGCTCAGTTCGCGACGGCCCTTAGGTTCCGGTTTGGCCTCCCTCACCCACCTTTGCTTGGCTCACTTGTTTGCTCCTGTGGCCACGTTCTCGAGCCCGACGAGGTCCATTTGCTTCGTTGCTCCCACGAGGGCGAGTTAATTCATGCGCACGACACGATTCGAGACACCATCGCTACTATCGCTTTTGAGGGGGGGTTTTCTGTTCGCCGGGAGGTCTCTCACATTAATCCTTCGCGTCAGATCGATCTTGTATTACTTGATGGTGCGCGTCGTACATTTGGTGACATTGTTGTGGCGAACCCTACCTCAACTACAATCGTCAACCAAGCGGCTCGGCATGTGGGAGTGGCCGCCCGTGACGCGGCTAAAAGGAAGGAGTGTGATTATGCCCATCACGATGTTATGGATGGCTTCATTCCGATGGCGGTCGAGATATTTGGTTGTTTGGGTGTGGGTTTGGATGAGTTTTTCCGCATTTGTGGTCGGCGCTCGTTCGAGAGGCGGGGACCTGGGAGCCCTTCTGTTTCAGTCCTTACTTCTTTTTTTCGTCAACGTTTTTCCGTGGCCCTACAACGGGGGTTGGCTTCTATATTACTTCGATCGTCTATTACTGTTATGGATCGACGGCGTATTCCGGAACTTCCTCCTCGTGCTCCTCCCGGATTCGGGGACCTAGTGGTTGCTTTCGGTAGATTTTTTAGTTATGTTGGGGGTCCTTTTTTTTTTTGTTTTTTTTTTTTACGTGTTAGATTTTTCCTTTGATGTTTTGCTTGCTGGGGTTTTGTTTTTTTGGGTATTTTCGATTTCCTTGCCATCCTTTCGTATTTTCGTCGGTTTTGCCTTGATTTTCTTCTTTGTTTATTGCCTTGTCATGTGGTTCTTTCAGTTTTAGAAATTCTACTTCATTGTGTTCCTATGGACTCAGATGGTTTACCATCGCGCTTTTTAATAAAGTCGCCCCCCCCTTCTTTATTGTAGGCAACTGGATAAGAGATAAGTTAACATGAAACAAAAAAAACATGTGCGTACATTTTTTTTTTTTTTGCGAAATGCAAAGCAGATTTTTTTCACATCGTAAACAAAAACTGTAAATATTTTTTGAAAAATAGAAACACTAAAGAAGGTACAAAATCAGAAAAACGCATTTATACCCTAAGCGCATTCATTTTATGAACAATTAATTATTTTCTTCGAAAAATTCTCCTTGTTCTAGTTTTAACCTTTATTCCTTTTTCAAAAATAATATAGACTAATAGGTAGTGTTTTGACTTTTGTATTATTTTTTATTCTTCTCGTATATATTCACTTTCTGTTTTGGATTTGATTTGATAATTTCACTCCCCATTTTCCATTTGTAGAGACTATCCACTGGCTTCCTTATTCAAATAGCAGTTTTTACAATATCAGCTTTTTCAAATTATCAGGTTTTTCCAAAATATCAGTTTTTCTTATGTTTTTTATTATTTTTGCATATGTCAGTTTTTACACATACCAGTTTTTTACAAACATCAGTTTTTTACATATATCAGTTTTTTCAAATATCAGTTTTTTCAAATTATCAGGTTTTTCCAAAATATCAGTATGATTTTTCAAAAAAATTGGTTTGTACAAATATCATTTTTTTTACAATATATCAGTTTTTTCAAAATATCATTTTTTCCAAAGTATCAAGTTTTTTCCAAAATTCAGATTTTCCAAAAAATCATTTTTTCAAAATATCAGTTTTTTCCAAAAAAATATCGGTTTTTCCAAAACATCATTTTTTTCCAAATATCTGTTTTTTTCCAAAAAACAGTTTTTTACAAAATATCAGTTTTTCGGTTTTTACAAAACATCGGTTTTTACAAAATATCAAGTTTTACAAAACATCATTTTTTTACAAATATCAGTTTTTAAATAGGATTCAATGGTGGCATTTCATTGTTGTTTGTGATGACCACATTTTTGGTACCTATTTACTTTTGTTTTTCGTGTTTTTTAGGGTTTTTAGGATTTTTTGGGGTTTTTTAGGTTTTTTTAGGAGTTTTTAGGATTTTTAGGGTTTTTTTTTAGAGTTTTTTAGGGCCTAACATCAAGAATTACATGACCAAGAATACATAATGACATTTATTTTTTGATTTTCGGAATCCTTCTTCATTTGTTATTATTTAACTAAATGCTTATTTTTTTGTGCAAATTGTACATATGGGCTGGTCCGAATATTCAGTACGGATACTGACTCGGGGGAGGTATTTTTAACAAAATTTTGTATCGCAAAATTTTTATTAAGAATGTGAGATGGTAAATCACCTTAATTTTTTTAGGGGTAGATTCACACAAGGAACGTATTACCATCTAAACTTTTTTTTTTTTTTTAGGGATTTTTTTCGAACCGTCGGTTTAACCTCCATCCGAAAATTAACCGCGAAAGCAACAAAAAAATGTCCATTTTGTAGGTCTTTTTTTAACTCTTACTTTTTTGTAGACTATTTAAAATACCATCTTTATATGTATCAATATTTGATTTTATTTAGTTCCTTTTTCCTTTCCACCTGCATTTTTGCCCTCTAACTAAAAAAAAAAAAAAGTTTTTTTCGCCTTCAAATTAGGGTTTCTCTCTTTCTATTCTAATGACAAGTAGAAAATGTGAAGGTCACATTATGCATTAAATATAATATATAATAAAATTATAAAATATAATATTAAATATATTTTAGGTCAGAAAAAAGTTTACGGGACCCTTCAAAACCCAGTAAAAACCCTAGAAAATTCTAAAAAACATATAAAACCCGAACAAACCCCAAAAAAACCCCAAAAACGTTAAAAAATCCTGAAAAATTCCAAAAAAGACTTTAAAAAATATTAGAGAACTTTGAAAAACCCTAAAAAACCCTAAAAAACCCAGAAACCCTGAAAAACCCTAAAAATCTGTGAAAAAAGGAAAGTTTTATGGGGGTTTAGAGAGAATAGGAGGATGTCTACTTGACAATAAAAGAAAATGAGAGTAAAAAAAAATATGCATAAAAATATATCGGAATTAATATGCAGAGTTGAAAAAGCTTCGGAGGGAGGGAGGGAGGGAGGGGGGATG
>JBBHKE010001769.1:51159-65280 GCA_037447655.1 Zygnema cylindricum
CTCTACCACCACGACATGTCGTCGTCTATCTTCTTTTAAGTGAACCTGATAGACATGGACGACTACTGAACTCATATAACGTTTGCCCGCCAAGACTCCTACTAGTCAAAAATTAACTGCGTTGCCGCACCTCCTCCACCGACTTCCCAGGGACTTGAGATGCAATTTTCTCCCATTTTCTGTCGTCAGTGTCATCCAAATGCATCGCCAGGGCACTTTCAAACAGCTTATCCTCCGATGGCAGCCAGGAATGGCTTCCATGGGAGCTCCCGGACTCGAGAGGAGCCGGTAAGTCTCCCTCCAAACCTTCCTGCTGCTGCTGCGGCAAACAGCCGCCATCGTCAATTAAAAACTGATCATCCTCAGAACCGCCCGTTTGCAATATACTCAAGTCATCAGCAGGTACAGATAGTCCAAGTGAATTTTCTTCTATCTGCTGCTGTACAGCACCACCATCTCCTCCCCCTTGAGAGAGAGCCTTGGCCTCCCTCTTCACCCCTGCCTGCATATGTGAACAGCAGAAGGAGGCTCTCCCCCGAGGCCAACCCTAATGCTCCTGATTTTGCAGCTGAAGCCCTCCAACACCGCCTCATGCAGAGCTTCAAAAAAGACTACAGACATGCCCCTGCAGTATCCATATGGCGATGGCACGGAACAACCATGTTAAGTTTTGGTACGAAACATTCAGTACTTTTGTACTTTTGTTTTTAAAATTGTTTTTTTCACATCATAACTTTAATTTGCGTTGGAAGTTCAATGTGGTGTATCGTGAATTAGTGTGAAATTCCATTAGGGGGAAAATGAGATTGTTTGTTGAAGGTCGTACTTCTTCGTAAAGCATCGTACTTCTTCGTAAAGTGTCGTACTATTTGTTTATTTCTGTCAAAAAAACAAGGTTAAATCAGTCATATTTGATTTCCCAAGGTTATAGGCGTAAACCTTGACCGTCGGATGCAGATAGGGATAAACCCTGACCGTCAGATGTAGATAGAGATACGCCATCAGTCGGACCTTTTCAGTTTGTAACAAGTGACCTGAAGAAAAACAAGTTTTGCAACAAGTGACCTGAAGAATAAAAAGTCGGTTATTGACCCGACACAATAGAACAATCGCTTTCAATGGTTTTCTTTTTTTTACTTTTACTGGGATCGGGTAACGGAACATAAGCCTTAAGGTACTTTCGCATGTAACTGACACTTTAGTCTTGTAACTTTGTTTCTAGCGAAGATTCTCCACACTACTTTCAGAGCATTCGTTTGAAAAAAATGAAATCGTTACTTTAGATTGTGACGGATGTAGACGTGGGTGTAATTTGTGACGGTTGTAGACGACTATAAAACTCGCGACAATTGATGACGTTTACAAGATAGTGACGGTTGTAGACGTCTAGCTACTTGTGACATTGTAGATGTTTAGGGTTTGTGACATTTTGACGTCACGCTCAAATTATGACAGCGCCGACGTCACAAATTCTAAAACTTTCCGCCATGGTTTCCCGATTTTGTTTTTTAGTCTTTTCCATCTCTACTTGCCATCAAAATACGCCCAAAAGTAGTCATAAGAATTCGTTTTTAGATATCTTTCATTTTATACTGTTATTGGCATTTTTCATTGCAAGAATTGTGAGATAGACGCGGTAGTGGGAGAGGGCGAGAGAGGATCTTTCACGGACTTCGCTTTAGCGAAATGGCGTCCGTTGGTCAAGACCCCCTCCGTGACCCCTGTACGGAAAAAAACGCACCGAAAAAAATCACGCACATGCTAGAAACGTGCAGTGTGTTTTTTTTGTTGTACTCCGTGCACAAAAATTGTCAAAAACGTCCGACACGTGCGACAGCATCTGCCTATTCGCTCACCTTATAGAGCTTTGTTTAAAATCACCTCGCGAGGTGATTTTATATAAAGTTTGAATATGAGCTGGAAGGATGCGAAAGTGGGTCGAAATGCGCTAGACGACAAACTACATCGCGCTAGACGACAAACTCCATGACATAAAAAGTTTGAAGGTAATGCAACTTGTACGGTGGTAATTTATTTTTTTTGGTACGGGTGCAGATTTTCTCTTTTTTTTCTAAGTTATGGAGGCTAACGACATAAAATAACTGTAACTTCAACACATGCGAAAGTACCTTTAGGCTTTCATTTTTCGTCTAAGTTAAAAGAGTTTAAAAAGCTTCTGTCCAATAATTTGGTGAGAAATTAGGCTTCCATGCGACAACTTTATTCACACGTGGTCGTCGCAGTCTTGCTAGCGTAAAAGATGGTCGGCCGTATGGATTGCTCATTTTTTATGACTATCGATGTTCATACGCGCAACCAAATTTTTAGTGGTTTATCACACTTTTTTGCAAATTAAAGCTCTTCGATGGATTGACCCTCCAATCACAGCTCAATCGTATCAAAATTGTAATAATTTGTGCGAACATTGAACCATCCCAAATAATTTGGCGTAAACACTTGTGCTATGCTAAAACACGCATGCGTTAATCATTACCTTTTAGTGAATTTTTCGTATTTCTTTGTAAAACATTCCAATGTGAGAAAATTAAATCGTTAAGTTGAGGTGTGACGGTTGTAAACGACTACAAAACTTGCGATGATTGGTGACATGTACACAAACAAATACCGTTGTAAATGCATATAGTTTTGTGACATTTCAGATACATCTAATTTTGCGACAATGTGACGCCATTTTCACTTGTGACGACGTCAAAGTCATTCGTATCAAAACTTTCTACCATGGTATGTTTTTTTCATTTTTCCGTCTTTCTCCTTAAGTACCATGAAACTACACCCAAATGTAGTTAAAAGAAAAAACGCTTTCATTTTATAACATTATGTCGTGTCATTCTAGAAAGTGTGAGATAAAAACGGTAGTGTGAAAGGGAGAGGGAGTGGCGACAACGGATAAACTTTTACCATAGACCCTTAAATGAAAGAAGAGGTTCGAGATTCCTCAAAATTTTTCTATGTACATGCGTAAAACGAACAAGAAACAGAAACGTATACTGTACCTCGTGCAAACAAAATGACATTCATTTGCCGTAAGCGTGAATGTTGTAATTCTTGTTGTTCAAGTGATGCGTTAATTGAAATTCGCTCTCGAGGTGATTTTGGTTAAAAAAATTAGATGAGCTAAAACCTTGCTTCTTGGTGTCGAAAGGAGGAAGCTAAAAGATTTAAGTACAAAAGATGTCAAATCGTAGTACATTTAAAGTGTTAGACGACATGAACTGTATTTTTCATTTATTTATTATTTTGCAACTTCCACGAATTAGCCTAAATACATTCGTTCACTTCCTTCTCATGCTTATAACAAAACTTAAATATTTGTCACCTTCATCTTACTCCGATGCATACTATGTTCTCCTCGTACGACTGCGTCCCATACATACCATGTTCTCCACTTACGACTCCGTCCCATTGGCAACATCTATCCCATCTTCGGTCTTCCACATATTGGAAATCACTTAACTTATCAGCAATTTATCAAAAAATGTTTTTATACTTGTATTTTCTTTTGACATCGTCCTTTCGGAACTGATTCCGTTGTCATCAGGACGCACTCCATTGACCATCGTTGTGAATATATTGTATTTCGTCAACACGGTCTAAAAAAGTGGCCCAACTATAGTTGTAGTATGTTAATTATGTTTATCCAATCGTGATTTTGTATTATCTTGTCAAAATATACAAATGACTTAAAAAAAATGGAAAAAAGACAGAGGAGATAAGACATGCGAAAAAACAGAAAAAACAATTGTACAAATAAATTAATGGTGGATAAACGATAAATGGTGTATAGGTTGCGAAGCGAAATGAATGGAGGTGGCTAAACAACAATTAATCAATGAGAGAGGAGAAAAGAAAATTGGTTGAAATATACAATTTTTTTTATTATTATTATTAAGTTTTTATATGTAAAAAGGTATGTTTTTTTAACTATTTTTAAAAATATGTATAAATTAGAAACATATGGACGTTTCAGCGAATCACGTTAAAGAAAAAAACATAACAAAAAATAAAGAAAATACATCGGTGGGAACCTAAGTTGATCGTTTAGGTTATTAATCGACTGTCGCGTATATGTCTTATTTTAGCCTTAATATATTATGTCCTCTAGCTCTAAGACTGACATCGATTTTGCGTCATTTGATTGCTCGACTTCTCCACAAAGTTTCACATATGTTTTTGCGTTGTTTAAGAGTTTCGTCAAAATCGTAAAAAAAATGTTTTTCGCATATTTACCCTGTTCAACTTGAAGGTGAGTAAATATTTACTATTTTCCGTTAAAAATATTTACATTATGATGACGTTTATTTAAAAGATTTGAACCTTAAATCATTTTGTTTACAAAAATTATAATATATAAACATTTCACTAGAAGAGAATAACAAAATCGTACAACAAAATGACTTATAACTTTCAAAATTTTAAATTACATATGTATACACCGTGAATCGCTTTTAGCGATAATATTTGTAATTTGGCGCCCATCAATTTTGACCCACATACTTAAAATATAATCAATAACAATTTTATTCATTTTACATTAATATAAGTACGATTAAATTAACGTTAATTACTCTAATTTCCATTTTTTTAAATAGTGTAATGTGCAAAATATGTCACTCCTTACTAAAACTGCTCATTATTTCACACATACATACAAAATAAGTGTTATATAAAAGCGTGAACACATAATATTGAATAAGTTGCCGCGAGAAACTGCATTCATATTTTACTCATGGTCATAAAGATAATGGGAAAATTGCGCGAACTAGTGCTTACATTTCCAAACGTCGAATGTGGGAACAAAGGTTGTCGCAGCTACAATAAGACAATGTGTATTCAAATTGGTGATAGGTGTATAATTTAGAGTTAGTTTTTGTTAGCATTGAGCATTTTAACCTACAATAAAGTTGATCTCACTAATAGTTTATTTACACGACTCATTCTTTAACTTTAATAAAGATTCACGTTGTAACGTTCTCGTTATAACTTCTGTTCATATCCTCGACGTTTGAACACGTGAAAACCAATTCACGTGAATTCCTTTATTTTAGGGTGTGTTGGCGATGTAACCAAAACGTTGAAATGTACTTGGATTTTTGTGAAAATATTTTGTAATGTATTTTAAATTGTTATAATGTCCTATATCGAAATAAATACTTAAATATTTGCTACTTTAAAATTGTGCTTGTTGTATACGTCTATAAAACATGCGGCGATTGAATACATTTGGAAAACTTGCGACAATGTGTAAACGCCGACAAAACTATAGTAGCGACAAATGATTGTATCTTGTCAAACCGCAGTTTTTCAGATTTTTGTGATAGCGATGGTTTAGGGTTTTATGAAATTGTGACGTTATGCTCACTTGTGACAACGTCGACGTCACTTATTTTAAACCTTTTGCCATAGATCCACAATTTGTTTTCTTGTCTTTTATCACTAAATGTGCCATTAAACTCAACCCGAAAGTACTAAAAAAAAAACTTCTACATTCCATATAAGTATTATCGTATTTTATTCAAAGACGAGGAAAAGAGGAGCGGTAGGGTGAGAGGGAGAGAGAGAGACGACCATGACGAAGTTGAACTTTGCAAAAAAACTCGTGATTAAAAACAGAGGTTAAAGACTCTTGCAATTTTTTCTCCCTACGTGCTCGTCTTTTTTTTAAGTATACTCGTTGGACGAGCAAGGGAAAAATATTTCATGTACTATCCCTCGTGCAAATAATTTTATAAAAAGGTTTGATGCATCCGACAACTTTTCCCTGTTCGTTGTTGAATTGTTAACTTTAATAAAATCGACTCGTGAGTCACTTTCAATGGAATTTTGAAAATGAACTAGCATGACGTGATAGTCGGTCGAAAGAATAGTAACGCCAAATTAGAGTACAATATAAGTTTAAAGATGATACATATTGTACTTTGGTTTTCACACGTTTTTCATACAACGAAAGTTTTTCTCATTGCTTTTTCAATTTTGTGGGCAAAAAAAAAAAAAAAAAACAGTACTCTAACATATGGACAAACAACCTTATTTATTGTAATCTTGTGTTTACGCCTCTCTCTAATAGTTTTTTCAACCTTTTTTTTAAGAACCAACGAGCTATTTTAGTAAGAACTGACTCAATTTAAAACAACACGCTTTTAAATAGCCTATGAATTAGAGTGATAAGCATCATTTAAACTGTACATATATTAGTGCAATTGAACAAAAACAATTATTAATTATCTTGTAGGTTTAATACTCGTAATATAAGGGCCTCGCTACAGTGTTATTAAAGGTAATAACTATCAAAGATCACAAAAGGGAAAAATTCAAATACCCGAATCCGACAGTTTATTTTTTCTCAAATCTGAACAACAGAAAACAAGATGGGTTATATCACGCTCCTAAATTGTTATCTGGTATACAATACGCGTTTACGAAAATAAATGTTAATCGAAACTTTATTTCTCGCGACTACGCGTACCCAAATACTGACCATTATCTTATAATATGATTTGCGAAATGAATAGTGTTAGGGTACGACCCAATGTGGCTAAGTACGAGTTTTTTTGTGTAGTTTTTCTTTAAAATTTAGCGGCGTACTGCTTAAGTTGCAACCGTATAAAAAAATCTCAAATTTGTAGAGTATAAGGGTGCGTCTTTATGTGCCCAAGTAAGGGTTTTTTGTGTCATTTCCCTCTAAAACTTAGAGCCGTACCGCGTAAGTTTAAACCGTACAAAAAAATAGAAAAAAAAAGAACATTTTGTGTCATCATCGAATTTAATATGTACTATATCTTGTCGTTTTGTGTTCTTTGACCCACAGCCACGCCAAAAAACGTCATCTTCAAACTTTCCTTTAAAACACAGTGTTGATGTGTTTTAAAACAAAGTATTTTCGAAAAAAAAATAAAAACACGTATTCGTACGTGTTTTTTTTTTTTTAATTTAAAAATAATTCAAGCGACAACAAAAGGTACACTATTTGTTATGTTATGTCCGTTTGGGTCCATCAAAGTACACAATTGTTTCGTTCAGTACGGATTTTTCTATTCTAAGGGTCTGAAAATTACGATTCTATTTGACGAAATCGTGAAAAATCTCTAAAGGCGCCCCTGGAGAAAACAGTGACAGTGGTCGAATTACCAAAGGTATTCAAACACTTTTTTTGCTTTAAAATAATGAAAGCCCACAATTATTAGTGCTTTGTTTGTTAACTCACACAAAAGAGGATAATAAGTCTAATTTATTATGTTGTTTCATCTGGAAAATTTACTATGTTTTTATAGGACGAGAATTACCAAAAAAAAACCCCTAAATATTGTGTTTAATATTAGTTCATTACGTCACACTTAATGTACTGTGCAAATCGGTTATTCTAAAACCAAATTTATATTATTATGATTGTTATTATTATTTTCACTTGTTTTCCCCATTAGGAGGTCAAAGTAAAACTTAAATTATGCCTGATTATTAAATCAAATATGAGATAGGTTTTCCAAATTTGTGTTTTTTTTCCCTTTTGGAATTTGAACTATTTGACGACATTCATTTGCACTCTGTTATGTTTGTATTTTTGCCGTTTCCCTCTTTCCCTATCCCCCTCTATATCTGCCTTTTACTCTCTCTCCTTCTTTCCCTCTCCCTTTGTCCCCATCTCCTTTTGTTTCCCTCTCCCTCCCCCTCTCCGCTGAAATTTTTGCTTTCATCGACTAAATTTGCCACCTGCCGCGTGTTTCTCTGTTTTTTAGGTTCTCACTTTTTTGACATTTTTTTGTATGTTTTGGTTAGTAAAAAAAAAATAATATTTTGATGTTCAACATTTTTCCTATTCGTTTATCTTATTTGTTTTAAACTTATGGTATTTTTTATTCCTCTATCGTTTTTTTTCCCTAGTTATTCTCGTAAATATTCAAAATCTACTATTGAACTCTTAAATCTGTGAAAGAAAAACCAATTTCCATCTAAGATTTGGTCAAATTACACTCAAATATGGTCAAATGAGTGATAGCAATTTCATAAACCACATATTTATTTAACAGTATTAAGTTTTATTTGGTTATTAAGTTTTATTAAGTTTACTATATTTTAAACAGAACGTCATCACATTCAACGATCATTTTTTGAGAGTATTAGTTTAAAATCAATGGTTAAAAACCAGCTTTCGAACATTATTGTTTAACGTTCAACTTTAATGTCTTAATTGTGAACATTATTATTTACTGAATTCTTACTTGTTAATGTTTTATCGCCCTTTGTAAATTGATAAAAAATAATATAAATAATAATATATAACAAATGGTCAATATTTTTTAGTCAACAGTCAAAACTGAACCTTCTACTGCACACTAGTCACAAGTGAACCTTGTACTGCACACCAAATCAGCTATATACAGTAGAAAGTCAACAAACACCAGTCAAAAGTGAACCTTGTACTGCACACCAAATCAGCCATATACAGTAAAAAATCAACAATGCTATGCAATTTGTATTTTTTGTTTTAAATTAGGTAATCTAGGTAGTCTACGTTAGTTACATTGTTTTATTTTAGTGAATTTTTTTTAATTTCTGTTTTTTCTTATTTTCAAATGGAACAGGGAGTATTCGCGACGTCACGGGATTAATTAAGTTTATAAGGTTACAACCGAAAACATTTGAAAAACCTTTTGGCCCACGACATCGTGCTTAGAGAAAAATATTTTTTTTCTCACTTATTTTTTCCTCAATGTTTTTTTTCCATGATAAGGTTTATCGGATTTACAATGATGTGTTTTGTCGTAGTTTCCATCACAATTTTTTTTCCCATGTTATATTATTTTACAATTTCCCGTTTTAATGCCTTTCTCCTTTGTTGCTTAATTGTTTACTGTTTTACAATTGTTCATTGTTTTTCACTTTACTATTTTAAAGCTTGACTACTTCACTAGTTTGCCCGCTGAAGTTATTTTTTACGGTTTTCACCTTTGTTGTTGTATCTTGTTTTACTTCTTTTTTGTTCATTGTGATGATATTTACTGCTAAACTGCTTTACTGCAATATTCCTTTATAGTTTGCCTTTCTTGTTGACGTTATTTTTTACGGTTTTCAGTTTTGTTGTTGTATCTTGTTTTACTATTTTTTTGTTCACTGTGATGATGTTTAAGCTGTACTATTTTACGGTTTGCCTTTCTTCTTCACTTCTTTACTGTTTATTATTTTCCTGCTACACATTGTTCCACTAGTTTACTGTTTTTATGCTTTACTGCTTTGTTGTTTAGTGTTTACTGTTTATGGTTTTTTGTTTTGCTGTTGGTATACTGTTTTACTATTTTAACGTTTTTGTGCTTCACTGCTTCACTTGCTTCACTGCTTCACTTTTACTATTACTACTGTACTACACAGCCCATGGCTACTTTTACTATTACTACTGTACTACACAGCCCATGGCTACTGCTTCACTTTTACTATTACTACTGTACTACACAGCCCATGGCTACTTTTACTATTACTACTGTACTACACAGCCCATGGCTATTATCGTTGATCGTAGTAGATATGTATGGACTTTTTTGGAGAGAAAATTAGACGATTGTGGTTATGACACTAGTTTAGAGAGTACCTAAACCGGCCAAGCCCATCTCCACTAAACCAACATAGTTTATATTATTTTGATATTTGTAGTAATAAGTCTTTTGCACTTAAATCTTTTACCAGTGTCGTTTTCTTTATTCTGTTCTGATAACTGAATGTTATACATCTCCATTTTAATGAGCCTTATAATACTATGTTAACATTATAAAAATTTATCATTTATTTTTTAATCACTTTTCTTAAAACTTGAAAAGCACCTTATCTTGTGAAAACCACTTTATTACATAATAATCAAACTTGTGATATATTCATACCCCTAATAAATAAAAAATAAACCCAATGAGGGTCAGAAATTGATTGGTCTAAGAAGGTGAAGGAGGCGGATAGGACCAAATTCTTATTTGCGACGAAACATGCTAGGTTAGTTACAATATAACTCAATGATACTTTCACTTTTTAAAAGACATGTTAGGGAGAGGAAAAGGAAAAGGTAGAGGGAGAGAGAGTGAGAGAGGGAGAGGGAGAGAATTCCCAACTAATGTTGTTTTCCATTTCCTTTACTTCCAAGAAATATGTCTGCAAATATGATGAACAACACCACAGGTTTACACACGAATAAACAAGCGTTCCTTTAACGAATATAAAACCCCTTCCATCATCATCATATCGAATGCACCATCGCCTTTTGTATCTATACCTCCAATTTCTCCCATAAATGATGTCAAAAGTTATCTTACCCCAACCTCTTGTTTACCTGCCTGACTTACACTTCCTTCAATCTCCCCATTTATTTGTGGATCTTCCTTCGCCTCATCTTCTCAACAAACTAAACACATGAAAGCTGTTCAAAGTTGCTCCATTTTTCATCCATGATTTTTCAAAAACCGAGATCCTTTGTTAAACACCTTAAAACGCCATTCCCACCTTTGTCAAGTAGTGTAATAGCCTTTTTACCTTCCCACCCAATAACTGCATCCACTCATGCATTATCTTTCACCCAAACTCTTTCCTCACCCCAAACAAACGTGATGAGCCACCAAAACGCAAGAAAGCAAATGGGAAGAAAGTTGAAGTTGATGAGTTATCACCGAAAAAGAATAGTAGCCCACGAAACAGAAACAAATATTGGGATCTTTACAAAATAAGCTTTCTCAACGAGGCTAAGTGACAATAATATTACGAGAGCCCCGAGAATAGTGCTAGGGCGAAGTTTAGTTATAAGGCTGAAAGTTAGGAAAACATTTCGGAAACGTTAAAAGAGAGGGGAGTCGTACGTGATTGGGGTGAATGCGAATAAAATGCAATAATTTGTCGAACGACTTCAAAAATATTTGATTAGAGACTACACTGCAACGAGTGGAGCTGCTACTTATTTCTCAATGAGTTAATAAGAGAGATCGAACAACGGTTTGGCTACCTCTTTTTTCGAGACCTTATTTGGTGAGATGGACAGTTGGATGTCGAAGAGGGATGTGGTGAACCCAAAATGCACATGGGATACGGGCGACGAAGCACCTAGGGTTAACACAATTTTTTTTGAGGAAGAAGATACAATTATTTTAGATAATAATCCAAAAGGTCATAGAGGTAACGAGAAGGGAACCAATGTGCGAGGGAAACTGTCAAAAGTTGTTACTTTTGAGAATGGAGAAGAAGTGGGAGAAGAGAAAAAAAATTAAAAAGAAAAGAAGCGTTGGGTCCTCACCTCGTGAAGATAAGTTCTTAACCGGCCAGGAAAGAAAAAGAGGTGGGAGACAAGGTTAGCAGGAAAATCCCTCACTTATTGTTCAAGAAGTGATTGAAAAGCTAGACAAAACCTTTGAAAAATCCAACAATACGCAATATGAACATCAGAAAGAATCGAACAACATGCAATTCGAGAAACAAAACATACTCTTCAATAAACAATTTGAACAAAACAAAGAAATAGTTGGAGATTTTAAAGAGATCGTCAATAGAGTATTGTCGGCAATTGCGACAAACATAGAAAGAATTATGAAGGGATGATTTTGTATAGGTTTGAAATTTTTTTTTTTGATTTAACAAAAAAACAATTTACTTTTGAGGTTGAAAAAGATATGGTTTTTATTAGAAAGGGTTTGTTTTTGTGTACTTTTAAACTTAACGGATTGTTCAGTTTTTTTTTTTTTTTTTTTTTCTTTTTTTTATTTTTTTAAATTATTTTTTTTTTTTTTTTTTTGTCCTTTTTGTATTCGTTAAAAGCATTTTTTTGCTTTTCGAGGTAAACAAACTAATATATGAAAATGATGGTTTTTATGCGGAATCTTTTAGTTTCGTTTACATGTACACTTAATAGTTTTTTCCGTTTTTCATATTTTTTGTTTTTATGTCGCTTTTGTATTTGTTTAAAGCAATTTTTTAATTTTCAAGGTAAACAAAATGACGACGGAAAATCCGGTTTTTATGAGGAAGCTTGTGTTTGTGATTAGATGTACAATTAATGTTTTTATTTTGTTTTCACATTTTCTGTTTTTGTATCGCTTTTGTTTTCGTTTAAAGCATTTTTTTAATTTTTGAGGTGAACAAAATGATGATGGAAAATCTGGTTTTTATAAAGAAGCTTGTGTTTCCGATTATATTTACGATTAATGCTTATTTGTGATTTTCACATTTTCTGTTTTTGTGTTGCTTTTGTTTTCGTTTAAAGCATTTTTTTGTTTTTCGAGGTAAACAAAATGATGATGGAAAATCTGGTTTTTATGAGGAAGCTAATGTTTTCGATTACATGTATATTTAATGGATTATTAAGTTTAAAACCGCCTTGACGTTTTAAAAACACATATGTTGAAATTTTACATAACAATCCCAAATATCAGAAAAAAAAATCAACAAAAATTAGTTCAATATTTGTATGGCATATAAAGACGACAGTGAAAGATTGCAAGGGTTTATGGTCATGAAATACATAATTGGGTAACATATTAGTTTTAAATTTAAAATCAGAAAAATAGTGAAGTGATTAATCAATATCAACTTCTAATGTCGGATTTTCAATAAAATATCCATGTTTTAAAATATGGTGAATAAATAAAGAAAAATATGTAAAAAAAAAAAGTAATCACCTAAAGCAAACAACATCAACTATCGTCACATATCAGCATCGATATCCGTTCCATCATTCATATTTCTCTCGCTCCCAAAATCATCGGATTGTTCGTTTTTACCGCTTTCATCCGTCACCGTATCCTTTCCTCTTTCTTCTTCCATGCCGATGCCATAGTTTGTATTCTCATTTGGAGCATTATTGCCTCCATGCAAAACGTATTGACATAACACATCCCTTATCCCAGCTCCATGAATTTAACCAGATCGACATCCTTTCGGTCGTCTTTCAACATCCCCACTTTCCCATTTTCGTTCTTCTTCATCTCGAGACATGCGGGATGCCATTCAACGTTTGCCATTCAAAACCTTGGTACGATTTTTTTTGAACTTCAGCTCCCAATCCACGTCTAATTCGCTTTTCGCAATCAAAATGTTGTGTAGTATACTTATTGCAATAATGCATGACACCAATGTTTTCCTTTTCGGATGGAAAATTTTTAGAAGATGCCTCCATTGTGCCTTCAATTTCTCGAAGGCTCTTTCCACTACCATCTTTGCTACAAAATTTTTGATTTTTTTTTATTTTTTTATGTTGACAACTTTAATCCGTGAAAATGGACAAGTAGGTTTGGATGGAGAGCATACCCAGTATCTCCAACAAGAAAGAGAGGCAGTCTACTATTTCCCAAGTGCAATGTTTGGCCGCTTGTATTCATGTGTCTCTGAAAATCATGTCCTAATTCAGATCATCTGACGATGCATGAGTCATGCATAGAGTCAAGTGAACCCAAATTCACATCGAAAAATCTCATTTTTGTGATTAACAACAGCTCGCACTATTGTAGATTTTTTTTCTTTGCGACCTAATAGTCGAACGGCAAAACCTTTCTCCTAAGAGTATTTCTATGCGGGTACAAATAGTAGCAACCACCCAATTTGGTAATCATTTGTCTTGTTCAAAAAAAATTGATGTCGTGTAGCTCACTTTCTACCGGCCACCTTATCCAATGTCCTAACTTTTTTGCAATGGCCTTTCATAACTCGATTGAATATTTTACCCACAGTTGAACGCTCGATACTAAATTGTTTCGCAGTACGTACGACCCCTCTTTGATGCCCTAATCTCATCAGAGTTATTAACACTTGTTTTTCCACCGTCAGTTCTCTAATTTTGATGTGTTGAAGTCGAAAGGTGGCTTATGTTGTTCTATGAGCACTGGGGCAGGTGGAGCAGCAACACTACTAGTAGAAGTAGACATAATTCACCACATAAGCTTACCAAGAATCCTATCAAACAGGTGCTTTCTACAGCTCAATAAAGTTGACACAAAAGTCTAACCTTCTTCAAACTATACCACAGTATAGTGTATCACAAAGTCTAACAACTCCCAAAGTTACAGCACAATTGATCTAACATACACCAAGATATGCAACTCAGAAGTTTCCCAAAAGCAGTCTGCAGATTACACAGTCAAGAAGTCTGGA
>JBBHKE010001770.1:0-133501 GCA_037447655.1 Zygnema cylindricum
ACATTTAGCAAGAGTGCCGAAAATCGAGTGATTTTTTTAGGGTTTGGTTGAATAAGAATAAAACTCGCTACACCGTGTATCAATATTGGAGTTCATGTTTTTTTTTCCATTTAAAACATCTTTTCTCCGTACACGTTTGTGGGATTATGGATCTGACTGTTGAGATTGAAAGCCAAAATTCTCACCTTCCCTTCGGCAGTCTCCATCTGATAACCGGACAAGCGTGTACGGAGAAAAGATGTTTTAAGTTGCGAAAAAGTTATAAACATTACTAGCGATACTCGGTGTAGTTTTTAGTCTCGATTTTTTTGGGGGGGTTGTATTATTGGATAAACCTTCACCCAATTGTAATCCTAAAAGTACAGCATTGAAGTTATCTTATAGTTGCCGTAAGTCCAACTGTATTTCTCCCACCTGCTTAGCTTCCACTCTTTCTCCTTTCTCTCAATCTAATCTCTACCACACAAGGTATCACTTTAGGCGTTAAGAAATCGAAAAAAGTAAAATTACATTTTGCGTCATCGTAGAACTCAGAATTTACTATACGTTGTCGTATTGTGTTTTTTGACCCACGGCCACGTCAAGAAACGTCATCTTCAAACTTTTCTTTAAAACACATTGGCGATGTGTTTCAAGTTAAAGTATTACCACAAAATAAGAAAACATATTCGCTCGTGTCAATTTTTTTTTTTTTTTTTACGATTTCAAGCGACGAGGAAAAGTATATGATTAATTATGTTTCGTCCGTTTGCGTTCAGTACGACGAGGAAAAGTACACAATTTTTTTATTTTTTTTTGTTTCCGTCCGGTACAATTTTTTTTTTGCAAGAGTTTTTAGATTCCGATGCCAGTTCATGTCGACCGCACATGAGACGCAAGGGCAAAGCGCATCTTCGTCAACCATGAAACGACACAGGGTGGAAGGTAGTAGGTCTACGATGTCACGGTAAAGCATAGCAGTCACATGTCCAAGGAGTTACAAAAAATAAAAATAACGTGCATATTCACAGATTGTAGATGTTGACAGCCGTCACGTGCATTGTTGACGTATACAATCGTCACACCTTTAAGTAATAATTTCGGTGTTACACATAGGGACACCTGAAATCCGGGTCCGCCCGATCTGCGCTAAACAACAAAGTAGGCTCGCTAAGTTTCAAGTGCATGGGGACACACTTTAGTTCAAAAGTAGGCGTTTTATGGTAGGCCTTTGGTCGGCGACTTTAGCGTAAGTTGTGTTATGGGCTTTTCATGTGATCTTTTTAGATCGCTACTTTGATCAGCGACCGTCCGATTGTCCGAATTTGACGGTGTAAATATATTTGGTCTGAATGTTTTAATTGGTCCGAATAGGTCCGGATACAATATGGGTCTTAAGGTCATATTGTATGTTTTGCATACAATAGGCATATTGTATTGGCCTACTTTCACCTACTTTTGAACTATGGGACACACCCTAAGTGTGTCGTTTGAGTGATTCCACGTAAGTTGAGGATCCAATCTTTAAAATCGTCAAAGATTTCGAAACCTACCAATTTCGTTTCAAAAATCTGTACTTACATATTATGCACGTCTATTTTCACAATATGAATTTGTATTTCAAAACAAAAACGATAAAAAATAGCGCGCGAAACCATGAAGCTGGAAGGAAGGCAAAAACCGTACTTCTTCTGGTCGGGAAGGCAAAAACTGTACTTTATCTCGGCAAAGATTTTGCGGTCACCTTGCCCGAAGGCACGTGACTTGAGCGACGTGATAATATTTTAATAGTACACCGCGAATCGTAATTAGAGTAAATTACTCTAATTCGGTCGTTCGAAATTTCGACTCTATCACATGAAATAGAGTAAACGATTCTATTTTTTTCATTATTCTATTTACGGTAAATTTTAATTAGTGTTTTTAATTCTAATTTAGATACGTTTTAAATAGCGTGGAGTACAGAGGGTGTCAGACCGTGCAAAATTGTACTTTATTAAGTAAAAAAGTACAAATAATTATTTAATACAGGCCGTTATCATGTAGCTGCGTTTTACCAAACCGCGTAGTGCAAACGTCATAGTGACGATAAACTGTACGTTTTGCCAAATTCCCTACGAATACCTTATTTACAATAGAGGATATTAGCGTTCCAAATTAGTAGTGTTGGGTATCGAGGACCATTTGCCGATATTCGATAAATGTCGAATTTCAAGTACCCGATAATCGATGTATTGCTTCCATATATCGAAAATCTAAATATCGCGATATATTGCCGATATATCGGCGATATATCGTATAGCCGATATATCGAGGCTTTTTAAAAAAAAAAAATATAACTATTTTTGCTACTGCTGCTAGTACTAATACTGTTGCAGGTAGTAAATATCCTGAAGCATTTCATTGTCATTATCCTCTTCACCTCCCGTGCTACCTCCCGTCCCTTGGGAATCCATGGAGAAAACTAAAAATGTAACCTTTCTATAACATTAGTCGCTAGAAATGGATAAGCCGTAATAGCTACCAATCTGCAGATTGGTAGATGCCTGCAAAAATGCCTGCAGATTGGTGGGTATTCTTGCCTGAAAGCATGAAAAGAACAATCTGCATTTTTTTTTTTCTGATTATACTTTGACTTAATTAGTGTGACCTTTTCGTACGTGAAATCCTACGTACTAAATAATTAATAATATGAATTACGGAATTATTACTTTTTTTTCGGTTACATTTTGTGGTGTTTTGCTTTAAGTAACGGAACGAAAATCACGTCGTACGTGGCGTATCAAACAATTTGTCTTCATCGCTAAAATATCGTTTTATATAAAATATTAAATTTTAAAAATACTATATATCGCGATAATTTTTGTTGGTCTTGGTACGATGTATCGAGGAGTATGCTCGATCGATATTCGATATATTGAATATCGAAATCATCGCGATATGAGATTACCCGATACCCAACACTACAAATTAGAGTACTTAAATAAATTAGAGTAAACTTTATAGTTGAAAAAGCTCTATCACATAAATTAGCGTTAATTACTCTAACTTTTTGTTTTTAGTTTTTGTACTCTAATTTTTTCATTTCTTTAATTACGATTCGCGGTGTAGTTCACCGTCGCACGCGTCTATCGTCCAGGTGTAGCGATTTTACGGGTTCTGTGATGGTGCACTCATCTCCGTGAGGTGGGTGTAAAGGAGGTGGGTGCACCTTTACAGAGGCTGATGGAGAGATTGCTTCGCGAATGAAGACCAAGGTATGATCGGACGGTCAATGTTTTCTCCCGGACCCTTAAGAGAATCATAATCGTATCTTCTGTAATGTTTCCAAAATGTTTTCAAAAAACTTACGAAAAAATAGTACCTCATGGTACGGTCAAGTACGAAAATTTTGTAATACACTTTACTTTTCGTCTGATGTAACTGTATCTTCTGTAATGTTGTTTTCAAAAAACCCACAAAAAAATAGTACGGCATAGTATGGTCAAGTACGAAATTCTGTACAGTAATATACTTCACTTTTCGTTCAATGTAACTACAGTACAGTACACCGTGTACCGCTATTTGTGTTAATGTTTTTTTAGCCACTTAAACCATCTTTTCTCTGTACACACAAGTCGGGTTGCAGATGTGACGGTTGAGATTGAAAGGTAAGATTCTCAGCTGGTTGGCGCTCTCAAATTGAAATTCGGACAAATGTGTACGGAGAAAAAATGTTTTAAGTGGCAAAAAAAATATTAACACTAAGGGTATGGCCACATGTGGCTAAGTTCGGGTTTTTTTCTAAAGTTTTCCTTTCAAACTTAGCGCCGTATTGCCTAAGCTGCGACGTACGAAGAAATCGCAAATTTGTATAGTACAATTTGCGTCATTCTCTAACATAGGATGTACGAAAATTTGTCGTCTTGCGTTTTTTCGACCCACTGTCACGTCATCGTCAAACTTATCATAAAACACATCGGCAATGTGTTTTAAGCTAAGTAAAATCCATTTACACCAATAGGAAAACAATTTTTCACGTGTAATTTTTTTTCAAAATTTTTTGACGAAAAAAAAGTACAGGGTTGTTGGGTTTTGTCCGGTAGTACCTTGTACGGTTTTTTTTTACAGGGGTCTCGATGCTGCAGTGTCATTTCGCAAAGTTGAAAAATATGCGAAGGTGAAAAATCTGCGAAGTCATGGCGGCCGGACGGGCGAGGTTTACGCAAAGGCATGTCGTACAGCCACGGCTGCAAGGCTCTACGTCTACGATGTCACGCAATGACACGCGACATGCCAAACCGTTTCAGAAATTACGACGTGTCTTGCGACTCGTGTTGGGTATCGGGCAGTTTCATATCGCGATAATTTCGATATTCGATATATCGAATATCGATCGAGGAAAGTCCTCGATATATCGTACCGAGACCAACATAAATTATCGCGATATATATCGCAAAAAATGGGTATCCGTACATATACCGTACAGTCACCGTACAGGGGAAGTACGGCAATCCGGGGGGGGGGGCTTTTGGAAAAAAAAAAAAAAAAATCCGAAAAAAAAAAAAAAAAAAAAATCTGGATATTTAGCTTCTCCGTACATGGTCTCGATATATCGATTATCGGGTAGCTAAAATTCTATAATATCGAATATCGGCAATTGGTCCTCGATACCCAACACAAGTTGCGACGCTTCAAAAAGTTTCAAAAAAATACGGTGCGACAAAGACAAATTGTATACGGTGACAACCGTCACGTGCATTGTTGACGTATACAGTCGTCACAAACTTAAGTAACAATCTCGAGAGAATACATAGAGATACTTGAAATCCGGGTCCGCCGGATCCGCGCTAAAACCCAAAGTAAGTACACTAAGTTACAACTACACGGGGCCGTATCCTAATAGCGATTCACAGTGTACACCCTAAGTTTTCAGCATTTGAAAAGTCCACTTACGTTTCTGGATCATTAGCTGTCGTATTCGCTACGAATCCTGAACGGATTCGGTAACCGTACGTATTTTCAATAAATTTTCGAAAGTATGACCAACCATTCACCATACCATTAAATCATATGATGACCAAACAAAACCATTCTTTGAAGTGAGAAAAAGAAAAAGTCTTACCATAGTGTTATTGACAGGATTGGGAAATTAGACTCGCGCGGTTTCGCAAGGAAAAGTGTCGTATGCTGGGACGGGCCTGGACTGTACTTAAGGAACATAATTCAGGAGGCGGGAAGCAGCAGGACTTGGGAGGAATACGGCATTCGTATCTCAGGTATTTAATATTCTATAAGAAGTCAATGTTTTATTATTTATAAGAGCATTATTTATTATAAGAGCATAATTCTGGAGGCTGGAAGCAACAGGACTTGGGAGGAATATGGCATTAGGGTTTCAGGTATTTAATATCTCATATCGTATATATAATATATCGTATCTCAGGTATTTAATATTTCATATCGTATATATAATATATCGTATCTCCGGTATTTAATATTTTTATAATTATTTTGTGTGTTTCGGGCAGTTAGAACCTTCGTAATTCAATGTGGTTAGGAATTAGGGTTTTAGGTTTAGTCTGTGGACAGCCTTTTGTTCATTTAATTTCTGGAAAAACGTACAGCTTTTGTTAAAACGTACTTATTGGTTTAGGTTTATTAGATGAACTATTTTCTCTGATTATTTTTACTTAAATGTCTTGAAGTGAAACTTGAACATGGACCAAGTACTATGAAACCCTAAATTTCATACAAGGAGGAGCTTCCTGCAAAGAAAATGCTAACTATATTGCAGCTTCTAGCGACATTGATCCTACTTTTTGGATAATTAATTATTTGTCCAGCGTTTTTGTTCAAATTGGGGGCGATTTTTTAAATTCTGTTGAGAGGAAAAGTTCAATGTGTGGAAATCCAATGATCTACCACACCCTCTAAAGGACAAATCTTATCCGTTTTATATAAATTTGCAATTTTGCGACTCCTCCTAGTGTCAAAATCTGATTTTATAAGAAAAAGTACGTTCGTGAATAAGCTACTACTCGTAGCCCATCAGCCCGATGCACGCTAAAAAAAGAACTAAAAAAAGAACTAAAAAAAGAACTAAGAAAGAACTAAAAAAGAACTAAAAAAAGAACTAAAAAAAAACTAATAAAAGAACTAAAAAAAGATTGAAGCTTTATCTGGGTACAAGAAAGTCGCGCGACAAATGAATGCGATCACCTGCGGTACAGACCTCGCCGAAATGTGTAGGTTAGAATCTTATCACCTGGAACTGGGGTAGACACAGGACATGCCAAGACACTGAGGTTTGTAAACCAATCTTGCGTCTTGTATGGTGATGCTTAGCCCCACTATGTACGGACCTCGTGTCATTGAGTGTACCTGAAAATAGGGTGTACCGGAATTCCGGATTTTGGCCAGTCATATCATACAAATTATATACAAGTTAATTTTAATATGGTTAATATTTGTACAAGTTGAGGACCGAAAAGGCCACACCAAATGATACGGGAGTCATAGTATGAAGATTTGGTGATGAATTTGCATTAATTTTAATAAAACCAACGGCATCTACGGTACCACCAGACTTTCCAAATTGACCTCCGTGAAGTTGTTACAAGGTCTTTCCTAAATGTAGAAATTGTCTCCTACTTCCTTACCTTGGTCCACTCTCTTAGTGTGGTTCACAATGTTTTGTGATTTTTGACCAGAAAAAGTTGTGACTAAATTAGTGCTATTAACAATCACAGCGATAGGCAGTGTACTTTAGTGCATATGAGTCGTGCTATTCGTACCAAACGTTTTATCGATATCACACTTTTTTCTCTCAATCTCATATCCTCCATCCCATGATCTGCAATTAACTTGAATTATCAATTGCTTGTCAAAAACTGAAGGATATCGGATCATTTTTTATTCATAGCGATGTTCTCTATGAACATTCTTTATAAATGTAAATACATACGTGCAACATGCTTGAATTAAGAAGGTGCACTTGCATTGGACTACATACATAAGATAAATGTGGATTTCAGAATGTGTCAGTCATTTTGCTGCTAATGTTTAAGAAATGCATTCATTAGGTTTGGCTCGTCAATCCTTGCGTCCTCTACCTATTGCCCACACTCTTTTTGCTTTCCGTTTCTTTTTCTAAGTTCCTGGTGCAAGAATTTTGGTGATTCAGGTGATGGCTGTCAGAAATGCATCGCAGGAATCTCGTGCCAATTTCAACTCCGTTTTGTTTCCGACGTTTATTTCGATAGGTGGTTTCCAGGGACACGGGAGTTTATGATCATTCTTACTGGTGAGTGTTAAAGCATGAGGCGGTACTCCTGAAATGAAAAACCTCGGGTTAGTTGAACTCCAGGCATTATTCTGGCCAAGAAATAGTTTGTCAGTCAGCTCTGAAGTGTGACAGTATGTAGAATGTGAGTATTGCTTGCTTAGTCTTATAAGAAAAAAATAAATACAAAACAAATATGCAACCTCTATTAGCTAATGTAAAAAAGTTATTTCGAAAGCAAACGTTGATCGGAAAGGATAAACCAATTCATTAAGGTAAATTACATATGCATCAATGTGACGTAAAAGCAAAATGGCTGCACAATAGTGTTGTCAGCACCCGGTTATACTAAATAAATGTTCAAACTGGTAAACCACATGTAAATATTTGTTTGAACGTTTATATTTGTTGTCGGTTTGAAAAACAGTAAGTCCAAAAGTCCAGGTACATAATATCTTTTTACAATCGTGCGATATCTGGAAATTTCCAATTCCGTGGTTTGGTATTCTCTTATTTTTTCGTAAGCTTCAAACATGTGTTTTGTTTTTTACTTTTCCTCGAGTTTCAATCAGGTATTTGGTGGAAGATCTTTTGAAGACAGCATTTTCATTGATTTTGATCTTTATCTTGCATATTTTCACCTATTTGTAATCCACAACCATCTATTGCATCGTAAAAGAAATGCGAAGAAACATAAATTAACGTTAAATTCCAAGCCACTTTGTTTGTTTGTATTGGCAATCATGCAGTTTTTGTTTTATGTCTTGTTTATTCAATCAAATGTCAACCAATGTTGCAATGACACGTCAAAGTCCCATGCTAAATGGATTGTTAACAAAATGAGTGTCAAATTCCATTGCATTAACTTGTCCAATATTGAACATTTGAATATTCAATGATTAATGGTGAAATTGAACATCCATTAAAACATTGAATTTAAAATGTCATTGATTTCTGAAGGCCAAATTCCAAAGAAACAACCATCAATGCTGAAAATTATTGCTTGAATTCCAAGTTGAATAAAAGTAACGAGGACAGTGATATCAAGTTCTATGGAGTTTTAACGTTTCACACTCTATTTGTAACCCTATAGATAAAATAAAAGCATCAACAAGGCCAGAAAGTCATACATTTAATTGTCCACAAGTTAGTTCCAGTTTTGCACAAGTTTTTGAAGGTTAAAAGAGGTTTAAACAGTCGACTAAAAGAGGTTTAAACAGTCGACCTACAGGGTCTAAACGTTTGAACAAATATTTAAATTTTTGCATGCGAAAGGGTTACTGTTTAAACCCATCAGTGAGCCCAGGTCGAATATTTTGACTTCCTTCTAGCCCTTGTACCTCTCTTGGTCACTCAATGATTGCTACACCGTAGTCGTTATTCTTAGTTTTAAAGTTTGTTTTGCCACTTAAAACATTTTTTCTCCGTGCACACTTGTCGGATTGTCAATCCGATGGTTACTATTGGAAGGCACGTTTCGCACCTTCCTATTGGCAGTCTCTGAATGACAATCCGACAAATGTGAAAGAGAAAAAATGTTTTAAGTGGCGAAAAAAACTTCAACACTAATAATAACGATTAGCAGTGTAGTCTAAGTCATCCGTTCTCTTTCCGGTTTGTGCTTTGAACGTTAATGCCATTACTGATGCTCTTGTATGGTAGTCACTAGAAATATGTGGAAGTATGTCTAATCTGACTACGATTAGTCAGCGATTGTTTATAATTGTAGTTTTTCTCCCTCTTGTTATCGTTTGGATAATAACCTGTCATTTTTTTGTCGTCCAGGCCCGGCCCTTGTGCATGGTTCAGTATCTAGCTCATTGAGTTTCAGAGGAAAAGGTTCTTCTTTTGATGTCAGCTATCAAACATGGGATGCTGGCAAGTATATTCTCACCATCGACGGCGACTGTTGCTCGTAAGTCTTGAAGTAAAGAAAAGAAGGAAAGGAGAGAATTGAGATCATCAGCATCCCTTCTTTTCTCTTCTTTCCCTTTTCCCCTCTTTTTTCTTTTTCCCCTTCTTCTTTCTTTTTTCCCTTCTTTTCTTCCCTTCTTTTCTTCTTTTCTTCCCTTCTTTTATCAATGTGATGCTTTATGTCCAGGGTCCGGTTTTGTCTGGTGGTCTGATTACATTTCAAAAATGACTTACGTTTTACGGATAATTTTAGTCCTCTGAGTATCAATTTGCACGATTGTATGAAGTGTACCAGTACTCAGGTTTTATTCACACTACTGAGTAATTTCGATTATGTAACCAGGCTATGCGACAGACATTTAGGGTTTTTTAACTTCTTTTTTTATGTGTCTAAAAAAGCTAGAATACGACACCAGGTTTCAATAGTACATGACTTAACTGGGGATCCATTTTTGATGTCTTTTTCACAGGGACAGTGAGCAGATGATGTCACACCCTAGATAACCCTACAAAAGCCTTAAAACTCCTAAAGTGTCTTATGAAAAACCCTGATATAAAACCATGGGAAAACCTTAGAAAAGCGCTTATATACTCTAGATGACAAATGTACCAATGCTTCATTGCTTTTCAAATTTTCAGGGACGAAGAAGCCGACAGTACCGTCTCTCGGCGTCTCGTTATGTTGGAGGTAGAGGTAGAGGAGCCCGAGGAGAAGATGCCACTTCCGACTCCATGTGAGATGGGACAAGTGGGACGATGGGTGGACACACGGGACGTGACCGAACAACCATTTGGCAGGAACTCAAATTCGGAGGTTTGGTTTGGACGACATCTCCTCGGTTACGATCTTAGAACTACATATAAGGCCATAGGAATTCCTCCACCTCCCGTGCGACCTTATCTTCAGTTCCAGCCTTATGAGTGTGTAGGGCAGTTACAATCATTGGACAATTTTGCAGGTGCTTTAATTAAAAGAGGCATCCGGGAGATATCTATTGTGGGAGACTCGCACCAACGGGCTCTTTTTACACATCTTCAAATGCTAGTTCATGGTGAGCACTTCTCATTTGGAAATATGGTCTTTGGTTTACAAGGATTTGTTGGCAATGTTCGATTTCGGTATTGTTAATGAATTGTACACCGCTAATCGTTATTAGTGGTAAAGTTTTTTTAGTCACTTTAAACATCATTTCTTCGTGCACACTTGTCGGATTGTCAATCTGATGGTTGCTATTGGAAGGTAAGATTCTCACCTTCCTATTGGCGGTCTCAGATGGACAATCCGATAAGTGTGCACGATGAAAAGATGTTTTAAGTGGGGAAAAAAACTTTAACACTAATAACGATTAGCGGTGTAGTTATAATGGTCCATACACTACAACAAGCGGTTATGCATATCCAGTCTATTAGACAAATGTAGTCTCTGCAGCGTCCTCTATTCGACATCTGTCAAATTTGAAGACACAAATATGTTCATTCTCTTTTTATTCCTCTGCTCATGCATCAAAGAAGTCACCCATTGTGTTTTTTACTTTTGAACACTGTAGATTTGGACCTTGCTTATCACATTAAAACTCAAGTGACGTGAAAGTATTAAGGCTATTAGTTCTGATATCTTATTGGATGCTATCTCCTTCGCGTTTGCAAGGATAATGTTTTGTCTATAATATAAAAAATGTACACCTAACCTTCCCATTTCTAAGATCAATGAGATCACCTAACATTTTTTGCGACGGCTTGATTGTTGGTAGATCCATCCACCTGTCTACTTTAATGAGTCTTCCTGTAAAAAAAACGTCGCTTTAAGACATTTTTGTACATATAAGGGCCATGTAAGCGTACTGGATTTTAAGATTTTCATGAAACATGAGACAGTTTTCAGTAAATGTGTGAATTGGCGCACTTACAAAAAAGTAGTTTTACTGAACCTGAACCACCCGTTTTCTAATTTTATAATCAGCAGGGCTCCCGGTTTTCATCGAACCGACAGTTTGACTAAACCTACCGATGTAAAGAGTACACGTTTTTTTTTTTTTTTTGCTATTTTAAGTCAGTTTAGGACAATCAGTCAGTTTATGTTTCGACATTGTATTTTTCTGTCATAAATACACGTGGTGTCCATTGTGGTGACATGGTCTCCATAGTGGATCCAACTAGTCATATTTTGTTCCAGAGATATTAGAAATCGATAACGACCCACTTCCAATTCAATTGCAAGGATCTGCTGAAAAAACTAATGCGATAATCGTCTTGACCAAGAGGCCAGATTTTGAACGATAGAAAGGAAATTAATGCACTTGCGTTTTAGCCACTGAAAACAACTTTACGACATGATTATGCCATGAGTTTTGTCCAGGCATACATTGCAATCCTCAAAAATGAGCATTGCATAGTCCACATTAGGGAGTTACACGTGTATCGCTATTAGTGTTAATGTTGTTTACGCCACTGAAAACATCTTCTCTCCATGCACACTTGTTCGATTGCTAATCCGATAGTTGAGATTGAATTATGAGATCCTCACTTCTGATTGGCGGTCTCAAATAGAGTAACGGACGAATGTGCACGAAGAAAAGATGTTTTGGGTGAAAAACCCATTATTACTAATAGTGATACAAGGTTTAGTTTATGACGTGGCACTCGTACACATCACTAAATTGCTGGTTATTGACCAAGTGTGAGTTTGGGTGTCCACCCTGCAGTCTGCAAAAATGTGGATTAGAAAGTTCTCATTGTGAAGATAATGTAACCATTCACACGGCTAAATGTGCTATATGAGAAAAATTGCTCGTGCGGATCTATTGCCGGGTCGATAAGCTCGGGTCTTCATAGATTTTGAATCCCATTCAATGTTAGTTTGTATTTTTCGTTCGTTTTTTGAGATTTAGCTTACGTCATCTCAGTGGGTGAAGAATTGTCCCTTCTTGTCGCCTAGTTTGTTGTTTCTATACTTTTATTTAATTCGCGTCCTGTTTTGGTTTTTCGCCCATGTTTGTCTAGGTTCTAGATGAAGGATGTCGTAAATGAACGACATATGGATTTCACTTTTGGTTTTCGAAATTCTTTTGGTACACACATTATTGTTGCCGGTCGATTTTTTGTATCATTTATTAGTCATACTTTTTATGATGGTTTTCTTACGCCTGTAAGATGCTTGAAAAGGCATTTTGCCCTTATGACCTTAAGACTCGGAAAAAGGCTATCTAGGCCGTTTATACTCCAACCACAAAAGGGCAAATTAGATTCCGTTTTACAAAGTTAATTTATGACGTATTTGTTTTTGTGAACGTCAATTTTTATGTTGTCGGGGGAGATCAGCTTAAAACGTTTACATATTGAGAAGAAACATATATCCATGTCCCTTTCCGCCTCTTTTTTTAATAATTTGTAAGTGTCATTCTAGCTATTTTAAAAACACGTTTTTAAAATGGCTTCATGAGATTAAATAAATCTGGCCAATCTCTTTTTTAATACTAAAATAGGTCGTTAGGTCATGTTTTTAACCACCCTTTTTCTTCACACATTTTAGTTACAGCGAGAATGTGGCTCGTAGAAGTGTGTTTCTATTAGTGTTGGGTATCGAGGAACTTTTGCCGATATTCGATATATATCGAATTTCAGGTACCCGATAATCGATATATCGCTTCGATATATCGAAAATCAAAATATCGCGATATATTGCCGATATATCGCCGATATATCGTATCGCCAATATATCGAGAAAATTTTCACAGGTCTCCAAAGTCATGTGCCTTCGGGACAAGGTGACCGTAAAATCTTTGCCGAAAAGAAATACGGTTTTTTCCTGAAAGTCAGCAGAGTGAAGGAGATCTCTGAGGTACATTGACGCGGTACACTTGCGAAGTTCACGTACATAATACGCAAGTACGGATTTCCATACGAAAATGGTCGGTTTTCAAATCTTTGACTATTTTAGAGATTTGATCGTCAACTTACAAGGAACCACTCAAATCAGAACACGCATGTAAAAACTTGTTTACAGGCGATACGCGATGTAACCGAGGCGTCTGTAATACAAATTTTTTGCTGTCCGTACTATTACAGAGACCTCCTGATGTAGCCATACCCCAAATAAGTAATTATATGAAATACAGAATTAGTACTTTTTTGTCGGTTACATTTTGCGGCGTCTACCTTTAAGTCACGGAACGAAAATCACGTCGTATGTGGCGTATCAGACAATTTGTCTTTTTGGCTAAAATTACATATTATATAGATATATAAAATATTAAATTTAAAAAAATACTATATATCGCGATAATTTATGTTGGTCTCGGTACGATACATCGAGGATTCTGCTCGATCGATATTCGATATAATGAATATCGAAATTATCGCGATATGAATTTACCCGATACCCAACACTAGTTTCTATCACATATACCGTGGAACTGATTTTACCCCTTTTTGTGGGTATGCAGGCGGGGGTAATAATTACTTACCTCTACAGCAACGACTCGGGCAACTATGTTTGTATACTTTATCTAGACTTTTGATGAGCTTGTACTCTATCGTTGCTTTTTGCACTTTTGTACTTTCGTACTGAAGTTTTCTTTGTTGGTTCCGGACCTGCACATCGGATCGTTTCGGCACATGACATAGGGAAAAGTAGAAATATTGTATCGCTACATCACATCGGTAACAAAAACAGAACAAGTGGTTAAAAAAAAAAGCGTCGGTTGGTTGCATCCGGTACCCGATTAATTGGGTACCGATGATGAGATATACATCTTTAATTGGGTTTTTGTAGTGAGCTCGAATATTATTGGGTGGCCCAAATGATTACACGGAGGATCCGCAGATTACGGTACCTCCACATCTTTGAATGCTTTGATAATGGAATTATTTTGATATTAGTCAGGTCACATAAACTCGTAGGATGTATACATTGTACGGTCGTTTTTTGGTCCAAAGGAACAAGATCTGCATCTTACGTAACAAAATGATAACCGTACAGAAAGAGCTCCGAGTACCATTTTTGTCATAAGAGTACATAACAATCTTTATTGTACTTTTCAAGCGGACAGTAAAGTGCATCTTTTCAGGCAATGTGGACCTTTCCTAGAGCCGGCCGTAGAACAAGAAGCACCTTAATAATTCCCTAAAAATAACTTTAGTTCATTTTTTTGGGAGGAGAGAATAATGTTGAACCAGGCAAGGTGGTCCGCATAACTGAACAAATAGTATGGTACACACTAATTAAAGTAGTTATCCTTTGAATTTGGCTCAACAAATCATATCGGTCATGTGAAATGTGAACTAACACCAAAAACATGTGATTTCAATATAACGTGGTCTACTCTAAACTGATTTCAACACAATAGCAGAAAAAGTGTCTTTCCAGTACCTTCAATATCAACTAGTATGGCAAAAATCTGTTTTAGTGATCCTTCAAAATGGAAAATTCAGGAATTGAACGCAGGACCTACAGGTTCTGTGAATAGTGTTGTTACCAAAACATCTTCCATCAGGATTTCTCGATTGACTCTTCTTTTTTCTGGTCTGACTTCCCCTTTCTTCTACTGTCGTGGATTATCGTTGTGGATTTTTGCAGGAAGTTTTACTGGAAAGTTTCATGGAAACCGAGAGTTTTCTGTGTTTGACCCACAAAGTGAGACTAGTCTGCTAATAAGATTCTATTGGATGGAGGGAATCTTCACAAACGGCGAATTTGGCTGTTTGCGAGCTTCTGGAAAGGGCGATCCTGATTGGCCGATATTCTCCAACACATCGGATATTGTGGTTCTCGGCACGGCTGCATGGACTTTCCGGGTGGGCTTTTTTTCTGTGCCGTTTTTTGTGTTTTTTTTTTTCTCTCTCAACTGTTCTTGGAGTCGTCAAGAAGCATATTCAAGATTTGAGCTTTACGTTTTTTTATGTTTGGATATATGTTTCTCACTTCATGAGGAACCTTTGCTGCGAAAAAAAGTAAAAAAGCTTAAATTGTTTTTTGTGTCAAACAGTAGAACCTTGTGAGAGACACCTAAAGGTAAGGTGAAGGCTAGGCTTTAATTTGAAAGACTGCCCGCACTCTAATATATCAAGCTACACCGCTCATTGTTATTAGAGTTGATAACACTAATTTGGTCGCGACTTTTTCTTGCCAAAAATCACAAAATAGTGTTAAAAGAACACTATTTGGGGACGTGGACGGCAATATGCCACGTTCCCTTGCACTAAATTAGTATTATTTATTATAATTTCGCATTAACACTAATAAATCCGTAACGCTAATAACGATGGGTGGTGTAGTGTTCAACAAAACTAAGCATTGTTAAGGATAAAAAATGTTGGTACTTCGACAAAGAATATTGGTTCTTTGACAAAGAATGTTAGTTCTTTGACAAATAATGTTAATTCTTCGACTAAAGATGTTAATCCTTCGACAAAGAATGTTACAGAGGCAAAGGTCTCTCCTTGCCTGACAGCTCATCCTCTCTATAAATGTTGAATTGTTTATGTGCAGTTCTGTTCGGACCCAGTTAGGTCGTATTCACAATACCTTCCCCACTTCATGAAATGGAATGTGAATTTGCCGCATAAGCCGACCACTCGCTTTTTTTGGAGGACGGCCCCTCCTTTCCCAAACAGGTGGTATGGCTGCAGTGGATTTGTTGGATATCGACGAAGTTCCCTTTTCGCAGAAGCGAATAGGATTGCAAGGTGAGAAAAAATCTCAGGAATCTAAGCTCAAAAATCTGCAATTATATAAGACAGGTGGAACCGTTGGTTGCCGACTTCTGGGGGATTCTAGATTTTAAAGCATTGGAGGACTGTAGTAACATCGTTAGGCTGAATAATTTTGAAAGAGAGTCGTTAAGCCTATCATAATGTGATTGTGTTTTACGTAAGTGTGTCGTCGTTTTGATTCGGGGATCATTCCATCTCCAAATAGGTCTTAAGGAACGTATCACAGTATTCATTACAAGAATATTCACATTTGAGAATATTTGAGAAAAATATCTGGTGAACCCAAAACCGCCATTAATTCTCCATATTCGGCAGTAGATTTAAGGTTCAAGTAAATCCGAAAATGAAATTTGCGATCAATGTTTGTACAAGATTTAACTTCAGGTCTGTACGTCCTAACAAATGCCCTCTCATCCTCACTAATCCGCCACAAAATCTTTCCGGGGATTCTTCTTTATGCAAAAAAGTCAAACCCTTGTTGCAGTTTCACAATACTTGCAGTATATTGTGGAATTTTCCTGCAGTTTTTGAAGATGTTATAGTGGAGAACTCCCTTGAATTATTCGAAATATTGTAACAAGAGAAGGGAAAATAACAAATTTTGAAAAAGGGCAGAATAGAAACCCTGAATGAGGAGGATTCCCGAAAGAGAGTATGAAAAATGAGAGAGTGGTGACAGAATCATGTGACGGGGCTGCCTAGAAACAAGGAGGATTGGAACCCGATGACAAAGAAATCTAAAAGGGAGTTAGGAACAATCCACCCTATTTTCTAATAAAGCATACATCAATTTGCCAATAATAAAGAAGACAAAGGGGACCTATATCTCCTTGGGCATTCCCATGGGATGGTTTTTTTTGTGAGTGTAGTGTTTGGGTTGAGGTGAGTAGAAATAGGATTACATTTGTCAAATGGTTTTAAGAGATAAAAAATGTAATGCTCTTGACTTTATAGAATGTCTTGGGATCTATTTTTGAGAATAGCGTACACGGCGACCGGCATATCTCCATTGATAAACTTTTGTGTTGTATGAAACAAATTTTCATATAGAGTAAGTTGCTTACTCAAGAATCAGACAAAGATCATACTTTTTGGATTGTTGTGGGTGTTTATAAATTAAAGTAACACATTTATGCCATCGGTGATGATGGACCCAAAAAGCGCTCGCTTCTCCCATTTCGAGAGCCTCGCCTTCAGGTTTCTTAGGATTTTTTAGGGTGTTTTAGGGTTTTTAAGGGTTTTTTAGAGTCCATACAAAAAATCTATTAGTTGCCAAAAAAAAATTTTGCCGCTTGCGACCAACCGCAACAAAATTTTCATTTTTGCGATTTTTTTTCTTTAAGTCTCCACAATCGAAAACATCATCGACATCAACGGAGTAGATGAGCTCCATCCGAGATCGTTGACGGATTTAGTGTTAACAAACTGCAATATATATATATATATATATATATATATATATATATATATTTTGCTCATCTTTTTAATCGTTTATTTCCAATCTTGAAGGCTAATGTCTTTTTTAAGGTGTGGGTGTGGTTTGAAAACAGATTATATGCCCCTTCTTATGGAATCAACTATATGGACTTTTGGCCCATAGAGGCTCCAAGATATGGTGACGCATGTCTACGAGAATTTGCCCCTGGGACTTGGTGGAAGGACAGTCATTATTCTTGTCTTTATGCGAATAATACGGCAGTTCATGGAGTGGTAGGAGAATATGTGACACGTGTCTTTGTCCACATGCTCGTGAACTTGTGACCACTTCGAATTCCTTCTTTGAGATGTCCATGGAGGGAGGAGGGAACACAAAAGACAAGAATACATTATGGGACCCTGACCGGCTGTCACTTCATTTCAAGTAAGTAAACGTTTTAAGTTTTGCCCATATAGAGTGTCCTTCCAATGATGGTTCTTTTATGAGTAGTGGAGTTATAATTGCCAATTATCTAGTCTTAATAGAGAGTATGTGGAACTTCATGACTCTTATAAGGAGGACAATATGTGAGCCAAGTGTGTTTTTGACTTATTTTTTACTTAATTTAGCCTTTCTAAAGGTCTCATTTAGGCAGAGATTCACAACCACATTTAAAAGTTTGTTTGTAGAATTTAAACGTTTTAGTGTGTTCACCGCTACCTTTATTTAGATTTTAAACGTTTTAGTGTGTTCACCACTACGTTTATTTGTAGATTTTAAACGTTTTTGTATTCACAACTACGTTCACAACTTCGTTTGTAAAATTTTGACGTTTTGTTGTTATATATTGTTGATGTCCTCGTGTACTTCAAAGTACACTCCATGCACATATTGATGTATGAATCTACAATCTTTGAGGGCCTTTTATTCTTTGAGCAGAAACCTCTCTTTTTCCACTGATGGTGATTTGGTCCCGTTTTCTTCCATTTTCTTCCCTGTCTATCTTAATTTCCCTCTCAATCTGAAACCCCTCTCCGTCTCCCTCTTCCTCTACCCCACAATCTCATTGTCCCACTTTCTTTTCCTCATCCCTCTCTCCCTCTTCAGTTCCCTCTCAGTTCACCTCTCCCTGTCCATCTCCGTTTCCCTCTCAATATGCCACCCCTCTCCGTCTCCTTTTTCCTCTACCTCACAATTTGCCTCTCCCTCTCCCTCTCCCTATCCATCTCTGTCTCCCTCTCCATCTCCGTCTCCCTCTCAATCTGCCACCCCTCTGTCTCTTTCTTCCTCTCCCTCTCAGTTAACCTTTCCCTTTCCATCTTTGTCTCCCTCTCAATCTGCCGCCCCTTTCGTGTCTCCCTTTTCCTCTCCCTCTCAATCTTCCCTCCCCTCTCTCTCTCCTTGTCAATCATGCTCCCCCACCTCTCTCTCTCTCCTCCTCTCCTTCTCTTTCCCTCTTTCCCTCTCCTTCTTTCTTTTCCTCTCACAGTGCACATTTTGGAATGTGATATTTTTTTTTTCACATTTTCATTTTTCACCTTTTTTTCACATTTTTTTTCATTTTTTTTTTCCATTTTTATTTTCACATTTTCTTTTTTTCATTTTTTTTTTCACATTTTTTCACATTTTCTCCCTCTCCGTTTTAAATCACATTGACTTGACGTCATGTTCCTTTGTGACAACGTCGACGTCACTGATTCAAGAACTTTTTGTCATGGCTACTCTATTTCGGTTTTTCGACTTTTCCCACTCGACTTCCCATCAAAATGTGCCCAAAGGTAGTCAAAAGAATTGTTTTTCGAAGCTCTTCCATTTCATACTAGTGTTGTCGTGTTTAAATCCAAAAAGTGTGAGGAATAACCGACAGTGTGAGAGGGAGCGGGAGAGGGAGAGGCGACGATAGCGTAAACTTCTGCACAAGACCCATGAACGATAAAGGTCCGAGACCCTTGAAATTTTTCTTCCGTACATGCGCATGACGGGCAATGGAAAAAATAGCGAGTACTCTCTCTTGTGCTTAAAATTTCCTACTCTTGTGGCGAGTGCTTAAAAGGTTTTCCATTCGTTGTTCTAATGATACTTTAACTAAAATCACCCCGTAGAGTGGTTTTCGATAAAGTTTTTTGATGAGCTGGATTCACGTGCTCGTGGGTCAAAAGATTAAAACGCCAAAATGAGTACAGAAGACAACGAACACGGAGTTCAACCAAAGTATCGAGTTGACGTTCATTCTTCTGTGGTAAATGCATTTTTTCCGTACGGCAACAAATTTTCTCGCTGGTGACTGAATTTCGGATGAAAACGACAAAAAAAAAATCGATACTTTAATATGTGGGCACAACTTTTTAGAAAAGAAAAATATGCAAAATATGCTGTTGTAAGCATGTTTGCGTTTCACATAATGTGGCCGTTGTTGTTGTTAACTAGACTCGGTGTACTAGTGCAACACAGTATGTATTAATGTAAGCTGACTTTTTATATGGTCGAGATAGAAAAGTTTGTGTCTCATCCATTCCCATTATTCACGTGGACCCATAAAACTAGAGGTATTGGTTGTTACGGATCAGACTTTCTAATAACTATTTGAATAGGTCGTCTGTCAACTTCACTTGCCCATTAGTAATAGAGTTAAAAACACTAATTTGGTCTTAACACTAACAAATCCTTGTCACTAATAACTATGGCCAATGAAATGAATTTACCTCGCAAGTTTTAATGTACAGAAAAATTTGTGATAGTCCTTAGGTGGTCATTGTAGAGCATGTTTACTTGGTTGATTCTGTCTGGGTGAATCGTCAACATAAAATTGTCGGTTAGGTTGAGAGAGAGTACTAGGCAAGATTTACACATGGCGCATTGTCATGGGTAAGCGGCTTACATTGTACATGTGGTAACTTGGTGAGTAGAATACATCATTCCAAGACATAGCAACTAAGAGCTAGTGCTCTCTCAAGGGTCAAGGCCTTTGAATAAGAGACAAGGTGTCAACTCTATAAGTGCCATTAGCTAGTAATATAATGAGACATTGTGAGACAATGAACGTGTCACATCGATTTGGCTGTCGGAAATATTTGCTAGTGTCCTTTACCACTGTGGTATCATATGTTGCATAGTAATGATTTTGTATGTGTATACTTGGCTAGCTTAAATTGAGCTCAGCTTCGGTATCCTTGGTATAACTTGGTTTAGAGGAGAAATTTCTTGAGAGTACCTATTATTCAAGTCAGAGCAACAATTAGGTGCTTTCTTAATAAAATCTTATTAACGATTAGGCGAAGTCCTCACACTGGAGCTCTCACAAAGAACCGCTAGAGGCAGTTTGGCCATAACAGGAGCTCCATGCTTATCTAACAATGTGCGTTTCCACAATGTATCTCCACAATCGCATAAATTTCTTAAAAAAAAAAAGAGGCGGGATAAATTAAAAAGCACGATGGTAAACCATCTGAGTCCGGGGGTACAAAAGGGTTGGCAAGGCCAAAACTGAAAAACTACAAGCAGTGCAATAAAGTAAAATAAAAGCACCCAAACCCAAAATGAGAAGCACGGCAACAAACAAAACCAAAATTGCAAGCCCAACCCCAACTCGATTAAATATCCACTAAAAGCAACCCCGTAAGTCCCCCCAGCCCGGGGGAGCACGTTGAGGGAGTTCCGGAACACGTCGACGATCCAAAACCGCCATAGCCGATCGAAGGAGAATAGAAGACTGCACTCGCTATAAAGCCACAGATAAACGTTGACAGTAAAAAGAAGTAAGCACCGAAGGAGGAGGGCTCCCAGGTCCTCGTCGCTCGAAAGCAAGTCGAGCACAGGTACAGAGAAACTCGTCCAACGCAACACCCAAACAACCAAAGATGTCGACCGCCATCAGAATAAAGTCATCCATAGGGTCCTGGTGGGCATAATCACTCTCCTTCGCCTTAGCGACATCACAAACTGCCACCCCAACATGTCGAGCCGCCTGACCAACAACAGTAGCCCAAGTAGGATTCGCCAAAACAATATCACTGAAGATGCGACGGGCACCATCGAGCAAAACAACATCAATACGGCGCGAGAGAAACCCCCCAACGCACAAAAGAGCCCCCCTCTAAAGCGATAGTCGCAACGGCGTCACGAAAAGTGTCGTGCACCTAGATCAATTCTCCCCCATGGGAGCAACAAAGCAAATGGACACCATCCCAAGACATGACCAGAGGCACAAACAAGAGAGCCAAGTAAAGGAGGATGGGGGAGGCTAAGGTGAAACCGGAGGGCGGTGGTGAACTGAGCAGGTGAGAATCGGAGAGTGGACAAAATAGGTGGAGCGAATAGCCGAGACCCAGAACGAGGGTCACCACAAGAGAGAAGACGGACACGCTCAACGGATTTCGTAACAAGGGTGGAAAAAATCGGCACATCCACTAGGGCATGAGGAGGAAAAGAACGTGACGCGTACAATAGAAACCGCTGGAAAGGGAACACACCGTCTGAAATCCGGGGTCCACGGTGGCTAGAACAAGTGTGTCCCCAACCAAGAAGCAAGAAACAAGAGTGGAGGCAATAAGGCACTAACTTCCCGAATATGCAGCGGGAGCAACACGGACAGTCGATAATAGACCTAACCCCCCCATAGAGTCACGGAGGGATGCCTGAATGCGAGCCGGAGGCCCAAACTCACGATTGAATGCCCCACGACGTAGCAGAGTGTGGAGGACATCCATGAGGCGATCATCAAAGGCTGAGAGAGAGTACACAAACGTCGAGGTGGGAGGGGAAGTTCGAGTAAGGTCAAAAGGGCGGTGGGGGAAACACCTAGTTAATATAGCAAAAGCCACTTGGGGATCAGGATGGTGGGGAAGGTCGTCCACGTTGGCCAGGTCTGTTTGTAGAGCATTATCAAGAAATTGGGTCACGAAAGTATCCAGACCAATGGGGCAACCCAGCACACGAATGTCATTGGAGGGAGAAGGAGTTTGAAAACCAAGAGGGGGAGTGCAGAAAAGTGGAATATCCTTAAGGGACCAAATAAAACACTTCGAACGCTAGACTGAAAGGTTGAGTTGGCTTAACTTTCCTTGAAAAAATTATATGCCGAAACGACTTGTTCTTTAGGTCCAACAATGTGCGTATCATCTACAACCAAAGGGAAAAGGCAAGAAGGGAAAGCGGTTGCGGAAGCACGGATGGCCTGGTAATGGGCGAGGGCAAACAAAGGTCCGCCGAAAGGGTCGCCTTCGCGAGTGCCAACCGCAGAGGAGAGAGGAATGAGGTCACCATCGGCCGAGAAGGAAAGGCTGCAGATCAAAGGATAAAAAGCCCTCACAAAGGGGAATAGTTGGACAATCATAGATGGAGCCGCCATTAGCTTTGAAAAAAATGACGTTCTGATCCACCGTATTGAAGCTATTGGAAACGTCGACCTGAAGGACTAACCAATCTGGATGTACATCTTGAAACTCTGAGACCTCTATAAGTCCTCAGAGTGGACAGCTTCCAAGAAGCCTCTAGGATAATCCTGACCCCTTTGTGTTTAAGCAAAAATAACTGCCACCCTGGCAGTGGAAATCTTTCACGCAGTCCGAAATTAACAAATATAGGGGGGGAGCAATCCCACCGGATTTCAAAACCACACTTTTTCCAATGATGGTCAATTATTTTGCCGGAGGGGAATTGGCCGATTATAAGGAGCGTCAACCCTTGTTGATGGCTCCCAGTATCAAAATATCAGATCCAGACTTGGACGCCGATGTCGTTCACGCAGCCGCCGAGTTGTCCGCCGCCGCCGTAGCTCCTATCACCACCATGTTCACTATGGACATGAAGTTGGAGGCCCAAGGTAGGGCCTATGTAAATCATCTCCAAGCGGTACAAGCCGCCGAGGCCGCCACTCGGATGATTGCCAACCCCGCTCCCTGTACGACTCTCTTGGACGCCTGGCGACTCCATAACACAAAAAAGAACGAAACAACAATCAAGGAGTTCACCGACATCCGATATTTGAAGAATGAAACTCCTCAGACTCCGTTCAACCGCCTCTCTAGCCTCTCTCATAAGACCAAACTGTCCACCATTGATACGCCAGCAATGGCCACCAAATACTATGTGGCTGTTCGAAATTCATTCGGGCCAACAGGCGGCAACTCTGAAAATTATGAGTCAAGGTCGAGCGTAATCCTCCGGGCGCTAAATAACACGTGATAGTTGATGATCACTTTGTGAGCGGCGAAAAGAAAAGGGCGCATCGGGCGAGCCAACTTCGGCGGTTTTACGAGGGAATCACCTCTATGCCTAGGAAATCATCAACTTCAAACTTTCTTGAGAAAATGTGAGTCAAACTAAACCAACCCCGCACGCGAGATGAATTTTATCTTTACAAGCTGAATAACCAGTCAGGTTGGAAAAGATGCGAATTAACCGAACTCTTGATCGCAAAAAGGTTTGAGAAGGGCGTGCACAAAGTCCGAGGCAACAGAGGACAAGGAGGCGGAGAGGGGACCGCCGCCGGTCACTAAGACGTATAAACCTACTCCCGCTCGAAATCTTTCATCTGTTGAGACAAATCCGACTTCCTAAATTTTATGATGCTCAGATCTCAAATGAGCTAAAGGGGAAGTATACAACCGAGGGGTCGAAATGTGAGGCTTGTGGTTTCATGGGGCACAAAGAGGGGCAATGTTTTCGGAAGAACGGGGTCCCAAAAGAAATGCTGCAATACGCGCTGTTCACAGGCAAAGGGGAAACAGCGGTTAATCCTCAACCACTTCAACTTTTGTATCCACGGGAATGCCGATCTCTCGGTGAACTAAGGCCCAATATGATGAGACAGGAACAGCTCATCCAGCAATAGAGCACTCAATTGGCCGCCTTGGCAGTAGAACTAGCCGCTCTCCGCGTGGGATCAAATGCTTGCACCCCCCAACCTCTGACGGCAGCTCAGAAACTGCAGAAACAAAAACAAGAACTGCTGCAAAAGCTGGCAAAGCTGGAACAGCAAACCGCAGTGGGGGGTAATGACAATGACCTTATGGGATGGGATATAGAGCCTACAAATGCTCATCATGCTCGGACATTACTATCCGAAGCGTGGAACGTTGGAGTAGGGGATAGTCGTAGGCAACTGCGCCCTACAACGTCCTCCCAGAGAAAGGACAAATAACCGATAGAACGAGGGGACCACAGCCGCAAAGCCACCGGTCCTTTATCCTTCACACCCAGAGCGGTCCTCCTGAACAATGACATTGGGCTGGGCCTAAAGCCGACTCATCCGCCTCCTCCAGCTCCAAAGAAACTTCCCCCTGGTTTCGAAGATTTTAAAAAACCCCAGCCGAAAAAAGATCCTTCAACCATTGAGACAGATCAGGAATGGTTCGACCGATACCTAGCTGAAAGACCAACCACAGATCCGCCGATGACACCTCCCACAAGGAATTCTGACGAAGAAAGTGAGGAAGCAGAAAGGGGGGAACAGGAGAAATCAGAAGACAAGGATTCACCCATTTCATCTCCCAAAGCTCTCCCTCGTTCCTCCAAGTTGACAGTAATGCTAGTACGGCACTTGATGCCCTACGCTCTAACTCACGTCAAAACGCTAGCCTCCTCTCACAATTTGCCCGAAAAAACACTCATACAGGCATTAGGGGAAGAGATTCACACAGAAGAGAAAGGGTCGCGTTTGCAAAACCACCCAAGACAAGCCTCATGGCGGCAAGACCAAAAACTTCTATGGCGGATAGATATTATAAGGCCCTGTCGGTGGCTCTTATTCTTAACAGGACAGGAAATTTTAAACTTAATGGATACGACGGGTATCATGATGCAGTGGTAGATACCAGAGCTCTTCGAATCTCATAACCACATCAACATTACAACAAATGCCCGAGGAACTTCGGCCGAAAATCAGTCCAAGTGACATATGCTTGAGTACGGCCAGCAGTGGGAGCCAACCAGTATATGGCATCATCAAGGCAGTGGAGATCGAATTTGATAATGACGCGGGCCAATACGTTCAAATTCAACTCCACTTCCTAGTGGTGGAAGGTAAGCAATTTGAAATTTTGCTAGGTATGGCTACGTGGACAAGGTTTAACATGGAGTTGAGCGTGTGGAAGGAACAATTTATAGTTTCAGAACCGAAGGACCCAAAGGGCACCAAAGTGGTGGTCCCCTTGGGTTTATGGAACCGGGGGAAAACAACCATTCCGGTATCTGGATGCTATCCCGTATACTCTATATCAACCCCTTCGGAGATGTTTGAAGACTCCACAGATATTGCTGACTCCATCTAGCAATTCCCTATTTCTAAGCGGTTGGAAAGAGAGTATCATAATCAATTGGTATTTGGCCACACTTCGGCGGGAAGTGGACAGGAACTTTGCCGCCATATCGCACGGAACCGCAAAGGTTCTCCGGTCAAAACTTTCAACAGTTTCTAACAAAGGGAAGGACTTCGATCAACAAATGGTGTCACTGGAGATCTTGCCATCGAGACTCAGGATTCCATCACTATTTTCCGGTATCAGTTTTGACCTGGAAGCCGTCCTGAAAGCTGGATACAAAGTAGAAACATACTCGGCAGTCGAGATTGACCCGGACGCCGGTGCATTCAGTGAGTATAGACTACAACAGCTTCACCAACTTTACCCACAGCAACTCCCGGTATTTGCCATGTCTAACTCTCACCGCAAGCTTCCCCAGAATGTTGATAACATCACAAATTCGCATTTGGAAAAGCTAGGAAGAGTGTGGATAACATCACAAATTCGCATTTGGAAAAGCTGGGAAGAGTAGATCTGGTGGTCGCTGGATGGCCATGCCAAGCGTATTCATTAGCACGACAGGGCAGGGGACACCATGATGTCCGTAGCAAAACATTCTTCCAGATGATGCGACTGATAATAGAGATATAGAAACGTGAGGACACGCCAGTGGGGTACGTCTTGTAAAATGTTTACCCCACAGGTGATAAAAGAAAACAGGTGGTCAGCAGCTAGAACCAAGTAACTCAAGTTCTGGGGACTCCCATAGTTTTTGACGCAGCTCAGATCAGATCAAAGGCCCACAGAGTTCGAGCTTATTGGACCTACTTGGTTCCTCTTTCCATCCTCCAACAGTTGTTGAAAACACAAGTTCCAGATCCTAGCATCACAGTTCAGCAGATTCTCGGACAAGAGAGAATGGCCACTCCCGTGACCAAAGCCGACCGAGCACCCTTCTTCTGTTGCAATCATCTCGGGAATCCACGGAAAGCCCTTCCAACCCTGGTATCATTCCCTAATAGCCATGCTTACCGAAAAGGTGCACCAAGAATGATATTTGACAAAACAGCCGCTACGTGGACAACACCAAGTATTGAAGATCGGGAACAAGCAATGGGATTTCAGCGGTCTCAATCTCAAAAAGGTGTCGTTTGATCGGGCAAAGTATAGATTTGAATGCAATTTCTTGGGTGCTGCAACATTCTCTGGCATTCTCCAGCCTACAATCTCCAAAGTCACGGACAACATACCTTCAAGCTCCACAATTGTAGGCCATGCAAGCTACTCTACAGCTTGAGGGGGGGAGAAAGGCAAGAAGAGAAAAATTCACAAAATTACATTCAGATAGCACACTGAACCTAGGAGTTTCCTCAGTGGGGGGGAGCGGAGGCTTAGAACACGAAATTGTCAGTAGCAACGTTTTTGCGGCCGAGCAAGGGACAGATCCACAAGTAGAGCTTAAATTCGACATCTCCCTCTCGATCGACGGTCGGAAACATGACCTGTAGTTGAACCCGGAAAGATGTATTGGATTCTAGAGGAACAGCTAGATCCACATCAGTAGGCTTGGCTCTCGAAGGTGTTAGAGGAGAATGGGCAGGTGTTCTCTTGGTCTGACACAGACATAGGAATCTATAAGGGGACCCATTTTCGAATAGATCTGACAGATGAGACGTCAACTGTTTGGCAGAAACAGTACTCTCTCAGATTCAAGGAGAAGGAATTCATCACCGCAAAGGTGCAGACTTTGGTAGACGCAGGGCTAGTGCAGGAGAGTACCAGGCTACATGAGTTTGCCTCTCCAGCAGTGCTCCAACCAAAGAAAGACTCCTCCAGGAAAACTGTAGATTACCGGATGTGTGGAGACTATCGGATGCTCAACACAGCAACTATTTTCGATAGTGATCCCATGCCCACCACGGAAGAGGTCTTCGATTCTCTTGTTGGGGCCACCATTTATTCCACGTTGGATATGAAAAATGGATTCCACCAGATTGCAATGGAGCCAAAGCACCGAGAGGGAACCGCTTTTTGGGCACGATCCACGTTGTATGAGTGGCTGTACATGCCATTTGGTCTCAAAATGCACTTGCAAAATTCCAACGGGTTGTGGACGAGGCCCTCCGAGGAATTGATTGCGCACGTTGTTACATTGACGATGTGATCATTTTCTCCTAGACATTTGAAGAACACTTGGAGCATATATAGATCGTTTTTCGGGCTCTCCAAGCAACGGGCTTGGAGTGCCATCCGGGGAAGGGAATATTTGGGGTAGAGAAAATTATTTATCTGGGTCATGAATTGGCTTCGGGACAGTGGGTCCCCAAATGGTTAAGGTGGCAACTCTCGACGCACTTCCACCCGCGCAGGACATTTCTGCCCGCCGTACTTTCCTAGGTCTGGCCAACTATTACTGGAGGTTTATTCTCAAATTCAACAGCCACGCCCTGCCATTGAATCAATTATTGCGAAATGACCAGGAGTGGCAATAGGTAGAAGAACATGAGATCACTTTCCAGTTCTTCAAAGAATCCCCTGAAGCAGCATCTGGTGCTCCGGATGCCGATCACCAACGACCAAACCTCTTTTATACTGATTGGAGCAAATTCGGATTGGGAGTAGTGCTGGCTCAATTGGATGATGCACGGGCGGAATACCTAGTGGCTTCCGCCAGCCGGAGCAATAACAGGGCCGAGGGGAATTACAACAGTTAACACGGGGAATTACTCGCCGCAGTATGGGCCATCACATAGTTCAGGCCTTACCTCTATGGAGTACACTTCACCCTTATTACGGATCACCAACCCCTCAAATGGATAATGGAGAACAGTAAGTTGACCGGCAAGCTGGCCAGATGGGTTCTCATTTTGCAGGAATACGATTTCAACATCATCCACCGAGTAGGGGAGATTCATGGGAATGCAGACGGACTCAGCAAGAATTCAAACCCTTCCACCAGAGACTCTACTGGGCTTGGCACGATGAAGACCCGGAGCTTAGCTTGGGACTTATCCGAGCTTCCTCTACCTCCATTTGGCTGCCTTGAGCTGAAGGAGAACTGTCAACTTTTGCTAGGGACGTCGAGGGGCATGCTCCCACTGGAGCCGGCCGCAAGGATATTTGGAATGGCATCGATTCCCTCAGTCCATACAGAATGGTTCCCCTCTCCCTCACTTGGTCGAGAGTCATTTGTCCCTTGTTCGGACCTGGATGGTGGCGTATGAATGGGACAAAGGCATTCTTCTCAAGAAATGGGCCAATGGGACGAGGAAAGTGGTTCCTCCTCCGGCAGATCGACAAACCCTCATTGTTCGACTTCATCAGCAATGCGGGCACTTCGGACAGAAACGAACAACCTCACTAGTTACAAGGTCTTACTGGTGGTATGGGTTGCGGGCCCAACTCAACCATGTGGTGCAGACGTGCCCTTCCTGTGACCGGGTGAAAGCCGCCTTTGACAAGAAGGGTGGAACGGAACTTCATTCTCTCCCTATCCGGGGGATGTTTAACAGGTGGTCACTGGATTTGCTGGGACCACTTCGAACCAGCCGGAGGGGAAACCGTTTTGTTCTGGTAACGATTGAACACTTCTCCAAATGGATCGAACTGGTGGTTCTTCCCCGAAAGGAGTCAAAAGCAATCGCGGAAGCATTCTTGCAGAGAGAATTGTCCCAATTTGGAGCACCGGCCAAAGTTCTCACGGATCAGGGGTCTGAGTTTGTCGAAGAATTTTCTAATCATTTGGAGAAGTGCCTCATTGACCATCGGTTGACTAGCCGAGACCACCCCCAAGCCGACAGTTTGGCTGAGAGGTGCGAACAGATAGTGAAGCGGTCAATACGAAAATATGTAGTTGAAGAGGATTTGGGGGAATGGGATAGACGGGTGCCTTGGATTGCCATGGTATACACGATCAACAGGCAGGCCTCCCTCCTATTCTATAGCTTTCACTTCATTCTCTTCGGCCGACATCCCATCCTATTTGGAGCTGCCTCCGCTCAAGCGGTTGTGCTTCCGGAAATGGACAACCGGAGGACTGTCGAGAAACTAATTGCCGACCGGGCCAAAGTATTTCACCGGGAAATACCTCTGGCTATGGGCAATTTACAGGCTGCTCAGCACCAGGATCAGCTCTGGTATTCCCACCGCCGGAGAGGGAATTATGTCCCACGACAACGACGATTCATGCCTGAGGATTTTGTGTATCGCATGCAACAGAAGAAGGATACTTTGGACATTTTGGCCGGACGAGTGATACTGAAAGTAGTGGAGGTCTCTAACAAAGGGGTTCTTACCTTGGAGGGGAAAGATGGCCGCAAAATCAAAGAAAATCAGATCAATGTGGCTCCTTGCCACTTGCGGGGGTTAGAAGACGAACCCTCTTTCCACCTCGCCTATTTTGCAGAACCACCCTCTTGTTCCTTTGCTTGCAATGGGTCCTCTGTGCCCGACCTTCTGTTAATGTGTGAACACTTTCACGAGGGGTGGCATGACTGCTGCCTACCACTGAATTGGGAGCCCTGCTCTCAACTCGCAAATCCGTGGTTCTGTGGGGACTGCGAATTTGGCGGCTAGTTTGTCAAATCCTCTTAGTTATACGGGACTCAGAGGAGGGGGGGAATCTGAAAGGGGTACGGGGTACTTTTTGTTTTTTCACTCCACTCCTCATTATTACCTATGCATATCCCTAGGGGGGGAAAAGACAGAGAAGGGCCTAGTCCAAGTCCGGGGAATCATCAGCATTTGGGGTGGATGGCAGGTTTCTCATGCACACCTCATAGGACATCTTACCTGAACCTCACGGTCCCCAGGCACGCTCGACATGTTTGTGCCATAAAAAAATCTTTGGTAATCTAACCATGTGCCTTTCCCCCTTTCTTTCCACAATGTATCTCCACAATCGCATAAATTTCTTAGGGTGGATTGTCAATTTTGTACAAAGTCTTACATTAAAATCTACAAAACCAATCTTTATTGGTAATTGTTGGGGCCATAATAGCATTTCCATGGTTATCTAACGGTGCGCGTTTCACTCTGATTACACATCATCAGCCTTGGAAGTGGATTATATGTCCGGTTTAGGACCGAGTTGTTATATTGACAAAGATCGATACCACTCTCAGTACTGAAAACGGAAGTCATTATTTCTAGTGAGATAATCATTAATAATCAGTTTGAATCGATAATATACACATATATATACACATATATATACACATATATATACACATATATATACACATATATATACACATATATATACACATATATATACACATATATATATATATATATATATATATATATATATATATATATATATATATATTATGACATTTTTCCCCCTCCTGGACATATATATTTTGGTCGAGTGGGTGTGTGTGTGCATGTGTGTGTTTGTGCGTACGATGTTTGGAACTCGCTATATGGGGGGATGGGGAGTTTGGCGATTTGTGAGAGGGGGTGAAGAGGCTAGTAATGACACAGGGGGGTCACACCTATGGTTTTGCCAATGTGTGTGTGGTTGGCAGCGGCCGCAGGCCAGATCCTTAGGTTCATGGTGACGAGAAGTATGTGCCGTTGAGTAGTGAGGGAGGAAAAGACGACAAAGTGTAGATCCGTAGGTTTATGGTGACGAGGAGTAGGTGCTGTCGCGTAGTGAGGGAGGAAAAGACGACTGTGTAGATCCGTAGGTTCATGGTGACGAGGAGTAGGTGCCTCTGCGTAGTGAGGGAGGAAAAGACAACAGTGTAGATCCTTAGGTTCATGGTGACGAGGAGTAGGTGCCGTCGTGTAGTGAGGGAGGAAAAGACGACACTGTAGATCCGTAGGTTCATGGTGAGAAGTAGGTGCCGTTTCGTAGTGAGGGAGGAAATAAGGACAATGTAGATCCGTAGGTTCATGGTGACGAGGAGTAGGTGCCGTTGCGTAGTGAAGGAGGAAAAGACGACAGAGTGTAGATCCATAAGTTCATGGTGACGAGGAGTGAGGGAGGAAAAGAAGACAGAAATTTCATAGGGTCGATTAACCAACCAATTTGCACAAAATCTTAAGCCAAAATTTACAAAACCAATCTTTATCGGCTATTGTTTGCGGTGGATTGTCAATTTTGTACAAAGTCTTACACTAAAATCTACAAAACCAATCTTTATTGGTAATTGTTGGGGCCATAATAGCATTTCCATGGTTATCTAACGGTGCGCGTTTCACTCTGATTACACATCAGCCTTGGAAGTGGATAATATGTCCGGTTTAGGACCGAGTTGTTATATCGACAAAGATCGATACCACTCTCAGTATTGAAAACGGAAGTCATTATTTCTAGTGAGATAATCATTAATAATCAGTATGAATCGATAATAATCACCAATAATCACTAATAATCACTACCAATCTCTGATAATCACTGATAATCACTCATAATCACTCATAATCACTAATAATCACTAATAATCACTAATAATCACTAATAATCACTTATAATCACTAATAATCACTAACAATCACTAATAATCGCTAATAATCTCCACAATAATATAAATTTCTTTGGGGCATTTGTCAACCAGCCAATTCATACAAATTTTACACTAAAACTTACAAAACTAATCTCTATAACCATGTTGAATTTACGAGACCATTATTTTTCTAGCGAATTCATCATTTTCTAGCCTAAAAAGTGAAAAATCTTTGAAAAACTGATTGCGATACATATTCTGACACTCAACCGAGTAATTTTACGTCAGCATTCTATGAGAATTCGCGGAAAAAAAAATACGGAATTGCAGATCTGGACATTTTTATTTTTTTTGTTATTTGTAATTTAAAACCTCAACTTTGTTTTTTTTTTCTTTCAAAAAAATTCAATGCGTCTAATCAACCAGATTGGCGATTTTACTTTTTAACTTTTTAGTTAGGGTTTGTGAAAAGAGTCGGAAAAAAATTTATCATAGCTGTGGAAACAGTTAAGAGGGTGAAAGTATTTTTTTTTGCACTACAAAATTGGAATTGTAACCAATGCCTTTTTTTCTTTATGTAACTCAACCTGTGACATCAAGTAACTACCCTAAAATAGTTCAAATTCTTTGATATTATAACCCCATTTTTTCCCACTCCATCCAACATCCATCACCATGCATCCTGCCATTCTCCTCCCTCCCTCCATCATCCTCCACACCTCACTCCCTCCAATCCACTCAAGATACTTTCTTAAATAAATGAATTAAATTTTGAACGAAGTTGTTAACACAATTTAACGTTTAAATTCTAAAATATTTCTAAACGTCGTTTTTCAATCTGCCTGAAATGGGAAGGCTAAAAAGGCTAAATCAGGTCAAAAAATAATTGCTTGTGTGTCATCCTCGGAATAAGAATCAGATTCCATGTACTCTGTTTAAGACTAGATAAACTGTCAGTTATGACATCTCTGTTTTTGGAAAAGCCATCATTGGAAAAACCATTATTGGAAGAACCATCATTGGGAGGACAGACAACATGGCAATTTAAGACACTTACTATAAACCTATAGTAACTCATAATACATGATATTACCGTATTATAATACTATAATACTGTATACACTAAAGCAAAATAATACTCTAATACTGCTTACTGGAAATGAAGTGACAGCATCATGGTCCCTTATTCTCATCTTTGTGTACCTCGAAACCTTCATGGACATCTCACAAAGGGAACGCAAAGTTGTCAAAGTTCACTAGCATGTGGACAAAGACACGTGCCACATATTCTCCTACCACTCCATGAACTCTCTTATTTCTGGCATACATACAGGAGTAGTGGCTGTCCTTCATCCACACACCTGGGCGACTTTCTCGTAGACATGCGTCACCAGATCTTGGAGAGTCGATAGGCCAGAAGTCCAAAAAGTTGATTCCAAAGGTAGGGGCATATATTCTGTTTCCAAAGCACAGGAAAAACACACATTAGCACAGGAAACATTAGTTTTTAGCACAGGAAATAGAGATGAAAAAACTGAGCGTTAAGTAGAGACCTTGAATTATAGTAGGGGATGTTACGAGGACCTCCTTCATTTGTACGGTTTTCTGTTTCTGTACCTTTTTCCGTACGCTTCCGAACATGTACATGTTTTTTGTCTAAAATGACGCCACGCTGGCTATTAAACCAATCAGAACTTAGTCTTAAGAAATAGTACCACCTATCAGACATCTTCTTTTCCTATAATCTGAATTACAAATTGTAATCTAAATTGAAAAGGCAAATTCAGTGATAGGAGTAATATTTTCTGAGATCGACGTGCACTTTATCGATAAAGACAATTCAGTGATAGGGGGATTCTGTTACACTAGCCTTTATGAATTACTATGTTTCAATCCGGAGGTCCCAGCCAAACACATTTTAGAGTTAAATCTTGCACAAACATTGATCGCAATTTTTATTCTCTGATATTTTCCATTTTAAATTGCTGCTTTAGAATTATAACCTGCTGTTGAATATGAAAAACGGTTGGGGCTTTTGGTTTTTCCCAAGATTCTTCAAATGCAAATATTCTTGTAATGAATGCGGTAATTATGGTTCTTAAGGTCTATTTGGACATCGAGCGAGCAATCATTGAATCGTGACGCTGTCATACAATCACATTGGGATAGCCTCCATGGTTGTTTCAAGATTATTAAGTACTAGGATCTCTGAAAAGTCCACAAGGTCTTTTTTAATTGCAGATTCTTTAGCTTATCCAGTCTCACCTTGCAATCCTATTAGCTTCTGAAAATAGGGAACTTCGTCGATAACCAACAAATCCACTGCAGCCGAACCATTTACTTGGAAAAGGGGGAATTGTCCTCCAAAAAAATTGTGTGTTTGGCTTATGGGGCAAATTCACAGCCCAATTCATGTACTGCGGAAGGTAATGTGAATACGATCCAATTGGGTCTCCACATGACTGCACATCAACAACCCAACATTTATAGAGACAGTAGGAGCTGTCAGGAGAAGAGACAGCTTTGCCTTTGTTGAAGGATTAACATTCATTTCCATTAGCAGCGCTAAATTTTGTTGAACAGTAGTTTAATATATTATGTATCAGGCAGTCGTTCAAATTGGAATGAAAACATTAGGTATCTCTCACGAGATTCTGCCATTTGACACTAGACTAGTCAAGGTTTTTGCAGCAAAGGTTCCTTGCGAAGTGAGAAACATATATCAAAACACAAAACGTAAAGCTCAAATCTTGAATATGCTACATGATGACCCAAATGACTGTGGAGAACAGAAAAAAAACTCACCCAGAAGGTCCACGCACCCGTGCCGAGCACCACAATATCAGATGTGTTGGAGAAAACCGGCCAATCAGGGTCGCCCTTCCCAGGTTTGACCGAACAGCCAAATTCGCCACTCCTAAAAGTGCCCTCCATCCAGTAGAACCTTATTTGTAGATGGGTCCCACTTTGTGGATCAAACACAGAAAATTCCCGGTTTCCGTACTCATCGGTTCCATGTAATCCTCCAGTCACACTTCCTACGGTAGTTAACAACAGTACAAGGAGGGAAAAGTCAGATAACAAAAAGTTATCGTTCCTGCTATTCTATTGTACATCTCCCCTCCACCCGGCAGAGAACGGTTCTACGAAACCGTAAAAATAAGCGGAAAGAAACATGTTTTGTGCTTCTTCGGACAAAAAGTGGAAAAAAATATGATTTAGGATGTAAAACAATGACACATTCACGTTTTTATTCACACGCTCGCTTTCTAGCAAAATTTGTAAGTACTCACGCATGAAAAAACATGAAATGTTCTGGGAACTGAAAACACACACACACTGACACTGATACGGTTATCAATTTCACGTACGGGTACTCAAACAAAAGACTTAATAAAGACCTTTCTTCTGATACTGAATTTACCGTGTTCCATTCACTCTTCTCATGCAAGTTTGATCTGCAAGTTTCGGCTGATTCCACTTCCCACTTTTCTCTTCATCCACTTTGCTAAACCAGCTTTTAGTCCACTATGAATATTCACAGTCACAACCACACAGAGCCGGCAGGGCTCTCTTCCCCTCTCTTCCCCCTCTTCCCTTCAGTTCCCCTTTCTTTCCCTCTCTAGGCAGAAGGACGTCGAGGCAACAGGGTGTGGCAAATCTACTGTGCTGAGGGGTCACCATTGTGTGAATCTTCAATCTATTAGTCTATATCTGTTTTTGTAGCATTAGGTTGTATAATTTTATTTTTGCTTAGAGTTTGTTATGCTTGAACTATGTAGGAATAACCTTTAATGGGTTGTCAACAATTTTAAATTTCAATCATGCTTTTGTACCTAAATGGTTATTTTTGGAAATAAAATCTTATTCTTTCTTGTGTGGAAAAGAACACTAAAGAATGCTTCTATTTTGGAGACGTAATGGTACTTGGAGCTCTTTTTGTAAAGGTTTTGTCACGGTAGAACGCAAACCGAGGTCCTTTGACCCAAAAAAAGATCGTACAGTTTTTACATCGTACTAGCTTTATGAAACATGACTAATCATCCTAATTTATCATCATACTGCTGGTCCTCTGTTGAATTATTCGAGTCGCGGGCTCACAGCAAACCTCAAATGTACGGAACTTAATTTTCTGTGCGTACTGATGTACAGTACAGGTATGCGGAGTTCCCGCGGTCGCCCATGCCAATGCATGTACATTACTTGATTTTCTGTGTGTACTGTCGTACCGTACAAGCATGCGGAGATCGCGTGGATGCGGTTGCCCATTCCAATGCATGTACGGTACAGTACTTCATTTTCGGTGTATACTGTTGTACCGTACAGGTATGCAGAGTTCGCGCGAATGGGTCGTCCATGCCAATGCATTGTATTGGGGGGGGGGGATGCTTTCACGGATGTCGTGGAAATTTCATGCCTGCCTGGAACACAGTACCCTCAGCCGATTGAAGTACACGCGTCACATTTTTTTGTCTTTTTGTATTATCAGCGTTACCACCTACCATTTTTTCCAGCGTCCAGTTGGGAAGTAGAAAAACCTAGGGTCAGATGTCAAATTATGTCCTAACTGTAAGTAGCCTAACAAAACAAAACGCTTTGCACTAGATAAAAAAGTACGAGACAAATACAGGTCTCTAATCTACATCGTTTTGGAAGTAGCCAATAGGGACGGAAATGATTGTCAATTGTCGCTGATCAACAGAAAGACGATAAAAGCAACATATTTCTGTCTTTATTTTTGTCAAAAAAAAGAGAACAAAAGAAATTGGCGATTATCGGCAGCTAAAAGCTTGGCAATATTTTTTTATCCCAGAAGAACGTGAGACGCCAGAGTCGTAGGAAAAGAAAAAAACAGAAAACGAAAGTGTTGGAGAAAAAAAAACAGAATCATTGTTTTGAATTTTTTACTGTTTTATCAATACTTCCAAAACTGTAAGGTGAATACCCAAAGGCACAAGGCACAAGGGATGGTAGTCTTCAGACCAGGATAGGTCCGAAAATGTCAAGGATGTTTTTTGTAAGTACTGGGGTTTTATTGAAGTCACTTAACAAGTAAATCTATATACCTTGTAATGTGGACACGTCTCCCTGTTCATCCTAAAATTGTCAACCTGCAACGGCAAGGTTGCAATAGTAGGGTTATATATTGGAGACATATTTTAGTGTTGTGTATCCACTAATTTTTTATCGCGATAAATCCGATAACCGATATTATCGGTTATCGAACGGTGAGGGGTCCCGATAAACCGCTCCGGAACCAACAAAAATTATCGCCGATAATTATTGGTTCGGGGGGTTTGTCCGTACAAAAAGTACGGAATTATGGCACAGAAATAAAGTACGAAATGAGTACGGAGATATCACGACGGGGAGGGGGAGGGGGGGGGCTTTTGGACATGTTTCACAATCCATTCCGTACCAGAGTACGGAGTTATCGTCGATAGATATCGGCCCGATATTTATCGGTAATTCATCACGATATATCGGAAATTTATCGCGATAATTCTTTCACCGATATATCGAACCAATATATCGATTATCGGTAGGTTAAAAGAAGGTACATATCGGTTATCGGCAAATGGCTACCAATAAACAACACTAATATTTCCTGTATGCGATAAAGGGTATAGTTTTGACCCTCGATACTCAATGCAACAACCTTTTCGATATTGATATCGCTATTCGATACACAGACGGGAAATACAAAACGAAACCAAAAAAAAAAATATAACCTCACCTGTCCATAAGTCCTGAAACCCTAGACCAATGTCAGAGTGCGAACCTAGAGTGAGGCTCCCTTCCTCTTTGTTTTTCTTCTTCTTCTGAACCGCACCACAGAGATTTGGCATTTGTCCAACAGATTGAAATTGCATGTCTGCTTGCTGTAGTGTACGGACAAGTACAACTACCCTTCATGAACAACACCAAAATTGCCCATTGCTGTAGTGTACAGACCAGTACAACTACCCTTCATGAACAATACAAAAATTTGCACATTTTCAACAGATCCTTGTAGCCAATGGCCATATTTCCGAATCAGAAAGGCTCACCATAAACTAGCATTTGAAGATGTACAAAAAGTCCCCTTTGGTGCGAGTCCCCGACGATAGATATCTCCCGAATGCCTCTTTTAATTAAAGCACCTGCAAAACTGTCCAATGGTTGCAGCTCCCCTACACATTCATAGGGCTGGAACTTAAGGTAAGGCCGCCCGATAGGTGGCGGAATTCCTTTGGCATTATAATAAGTTCTAAAACCCAAGATTTGTCGTCCTATCCGACCTTGCCTGTGTATTATCCTGTTAAATTTTTGTTTGTCCACAGCCCTTGTGTCCACCCAGCGTCCCACTTGTCCCATGTCACATGGCGTCAGAACTGACTCCAAGTCCTCGGGCTCCTTTACCTCCACCTCCAATAGGACGAGCCGCCGGGAGGCCGTGATGCCAGTCACTTCATCCCTGACAACTTGAAAAGCAACAGCTTATCAGCAAAGCTGCTATTTACACTTTTTAAGAGTTCTTTTGAGGGTTCTTTTAAGGGCTTTTTAAGGGATTTTTAAGGGCTGTTTAAGGGTTTTTTTTACGTTCTATTGAAGGTCTTTTTTTAGGTTGTTTTTGAGGTTTTTTTCGGGGTTCCTTTTAGGACATTGTTAAGAGTTATCGGAGTTGTTTGTGTTTCTGTAGGGTTTTCTAGGGTGCTGCATCTCATGCTCAATGTCCCTGCGAAGAATGAACCTGGTGGCCTGCTCTCACTTCTTAAGCACATAAAACAAAAAACCTAAAATACCCTAAATGTGCTCTCATAGCCTGGTTACGTGGTTGAAAGTTACTCATGTCTTATGAGTAAAACATGAATACTCGTACACTTCATACAATAATTTGACTACTCATGCGCATAAATACACACCGAAAAGTACTACTACTCAAAAAGAGAAAGTAATTTTCGACAATGTAACCAGGCTGTTAGAAAAAACTGAACCTTGCCAAAAGCATCACATTTTAAAGTCAAAAGAAAGTATGCAGATGACCTCATTCCTCTTCTTTCCTTCTTTTATTGACTTGAAGACTTACGGGCAGCAGCTGCTGTCGATGGTGAGAATATACTTGCCAGCATCCCATGTTTGATAGCTGACATCAAAAGAAGAACCTCTTCCTCTGAAATGCAATGAGCTAGATACTGAAGCATGCACAAGGACCGGGCCTAGACAACAAAAAAATGACAAGTTATTATCCAGACGATAACAAAAAAAAACTACAATTATAGGCAATCATCGTCAGATTAGACATACTTCCGCATACTTCTAGTGATTACCATACAATAGCATCAGTAATGGCATTAACGTTCAAAGCACAAACTGGAAAGTTCGAGAACGGATGGCTTAAACAAGTGATCATTCGTCACCAAGAGAGGTACGAGGCCTAGGACGTCAAAACATTCAACATGTGCTCAGCGTTGAATTTATACCATAATACCTTAACATGCAATCGTTTTCTACATTTGTTCAAACGTTTAAACCTTGTAGGTCAAATGTTCAAACATCTTTTAACCTTAAAAAACTTGTGCAAAACTGGAATTGACTTGTGAATAACTAAATGCATGCCTTCATGAACTTATCGATGATTCATTTACTCTATAAGGATACAAATAGAGTGTGAAACATTGAAACTCCATAGACCTGGACAAAATTGTCATCGTCACTCTCATTCAACATGTAATCCAAGCAATACTTTACAAGATTAATCGTTTCATCTTTGAAATTCCAAGTTTGGCTTTCGAAAACATTTTTAAATCACCATTTCAATGGATGTTCAATTTCACCATTGATAACTGAATATTTAAAAGTTGAATATTGGACACGTTAATACAAATGCGAATTTTCATTTTGTTGTCATTGCAACATTGGTTGACATTTGACTGAAAAAACAAGACATAAAAAAACCGGGTGCTGACAACACTGTTGTGCCGCTGGTATGATTCCATTTAGCTTTTACGGCACGTCGATGCATATATGGTTCACCTTCATGAATTGGTTTATCCTTATCGATCAACATTTGCTTTCAGAACAACTTTTTTATGTTAGCAAATAAACATTGCATATTTGTTTTGTAATTTCTTTTTCTTATAAGACCAAAAAAGCATCACTCACAATCTACACTGACCTATTTCAGAGCTGACTGACAAACTATAGCTGGGCCAGATTACTGCCTAGGGTTCAACTAACCCAAGGTTTTAGATTTCAGGAGTGTTGCCTCATGGCTGAACGCTCACCAGTAAGAAGAATCATAAACTCCCGTGTCCCCGGAAACCACCTATCGAAATAAACATTAGAAGCAAAACGGAGTTGAAATTGGCACGAGATTCCTGCGATGCATTTCTGACAGCCATCACCTGAATCACCAAAAATTTTGCAACAGGAACTGAGAAACCAAAAAGAGAAGACAAAGAGTGTGAGCAAAAAAGGTAGAGGATGCAAGAATTGTCGAGCCAGACCCACTGTATGCATTTCCCAAGTATTAGCAGCAAAATAACTGACACGTTCTGAAATCCACATTCATAGGATGTAGTTAGTCCAATGCAAGTGCACCTTTTTAGTTCCCGCATGTTGCACGTATGTATTGCAATTTATAGAAAACCTCACTATGGATAAAAGGTGATCCGATATCCTTCAGTTAGGAGGAGCCGCAAAATTTCAAATTTATATGAATTGGATAAGATTTGTCCTTTAGAGGGTGTATATGAAGCTCAATATAGTTTCCGATACTAATTTTATCCTACGACATTTTGGCTTCTTGGGTGGATCCACCTCAGCAGAGTTACGAAATCTTGAAAATGGTATGGACGAAGTCTCTAGAAAAGATTAGCTTTTGGCAAGATGACTCGTCTAGCTTTTTGTCTCATCAAACCAGAAGTTCAGACACCTTGTCACTAGATCATTCAGATGCGATGCTCAGTCTTAATGGCTCTCATTATTTTTTAGCTTTATTTTACTTGTTTTGCACATGTATATCTCATGAAAGCCAAGTCTGAGGTCTTTTCCAAGTTTAAACATGTTAAAACTTTTTGACAAATTCACAAATAAGAAAAAAATATATATCAATACTGAGAAAGTTCGGGAGAACACTTCAAAAGAACCTTTTGATGTCTTATTGGACGGGATCTCCCATCGATCCACCATGTCATCCACCCCAACGGGTGCTGTTGAGTGGTACAACAGTAAACATATGGACATAGCCCGGTCCATGTTGCTTTTTTCAAGGTGAAAGACTTATTTCCAGGGGAAACGTTACTCACTGGTTTTTTTTGTAATTGTTGCCTTACCAATGTCACACTGGTACTCTTTTTGAAACTTGAAAACTTTCAATGCTTTTCACGCTTGAACCAGTTTGGAACCTACGACAGTTTTCCGGGGGAAATGTTACTCCTCACTGATTTCCTCGCAACTGTTACCTACCAATCTCACACTAACACCTGTAGCCTCCATTAGGACCTTGAAACTCTTTACCACCCCTTGTCATACTCGAACGGATTTAATACCTCAAATCTGTTCCTTTTGTATTTTCAGATTTGTGTTATACAAAAACCTTATGGACAAGGGTAGTAAATGGGGCTCGTATGCCTCCTCAAATTTTTTCTTGGGTACACGTAGGACTTTAAAGAGTATCAGATTCAGCCTCCTCAACTTAGTCACATTATCCTCGGACTGGATGTTCGGTTCAATGGATTTTGGGGGGGGTAATTACTTCACCTACTCCTCCTCCTACTCAATTAGATTTCTACAAAGACCTTCCACCTTCTCACACATTTTCGTTCGCCTCTCGCCCCTATTTATGTCATATTTACAACCTCAATCGCCACTCCTTTATCTAACCCGTCTTCTCCCCGCTCCTCTCCTTCCTTGACGTATCCTACCTGTCCTCTCTAGCATTCTTTTGAATCCAAAACATTAAATTCAGAACTTTAGTCCCTCCGCTGAAATATGCGTAAACAGAATTTGTCACTTTGTTCTCGGGAAGCCCACGTGTATGGACTAAAAATCTTGGATAGGTTATAGTTGAGGCAGGTTTACCTGTCGACATGCATATTCAAGTTTACTTAAGCATGGATAGATGACAACCATCTTGTTTTGCCTATTTTTTCGGAAAAACGTCAAAATACTTTGGCTACTGACTTTGACTTTACAGATCTTCGTGATTTACACTTATTTTGGGGACTTCAAATCTTTTGAGATCACGCCAACTGGATACGCCACGTTGGTCAACAGACTTACGCTGACGATATGTTGAACTCAAATTTAGTACTATGCAAAGCACCACCTCTCTCTTCGAAACCTCATGCCAGTATCGCCTCATGGTGGGGACCTTGATGTATGCTTTGCTTGAATCTCGCCCGGATTCTTAGGTGGCCGTACAACAGCTCAGTCCACTCTTACAGAATCGTACTGAGGATCACATGGCAACTACCAAAAGTGTTTTCCGGCATTTGCAGGCTTGCAAACACCTTCCTCTTCCCTTTTCTAGAGGAGTAGCATCTGTGGATCGTGTGGGATAGTGTGGTAGAGGCCAGGGTAGTAACAAGACTGACTGCCAGTCTATTTCAAAAGTATGTTTCGCTTTTGGTGGAGCCCTTATTTCTTGATTTTTCAAAAAGCAATCCTTAGTTCCTCTACCTTCCACAGAAACATAAAATATGGCTACCACTCAAGCAACCAAGGAGACAATTTAGGAGGCAATTTAGGAGGCAACTTAGGAGGCAATTTAGAAGGCAATTCGGCCCCCTGCCCTGCTTCTCAATCTTCTCCTACCTCAGGCTTCCCCTACTCCTATTTTTACATATTTGCAAGGCAGTATGTCGCTCATGAATCCAATCGATCACAAGCGTACCAAGGAGATTTAAGTTCTGGACCACTTTACGCAGGAGAAAATTAACAACGGCACACTTGAAATATCAGCCTTCCATGGATCATATTGAGATATCCTTATCAAGCCCATGCATAATCTTCAATACCATATCATTCGATCTTCAGTTGTTTGCGGAAATGAAAAAACAGGGCGGGTTTTCAGTGGTCCTTTCAACATTTCCGTTGTTTTCCCATACATAGCCATTTTACCTGTTTTTTACTATTTTGTCGTCATCCACACTGCTTATTAATCCAAATCGAGATGTTCTTATATACCATACATCTGACATCATTCCAACTTTGCAGTTTTTCGCCTGCTACCTGACATCACCAGATACATTCTTTTCGATAGTCACTGTTCTTGTGTACAGTCAATCAATAACAGTAGACTTCATTTTTATTACATCTATTGACCAATTAGGATATAGTCACACACATTACCTGGATTAGACTTATTTGCATACATTATGTGATGGCGCGTCCTCTTGTAACATTCATTTATGTTATGATTGTTACATTCCTTTGCTGCATCTCGTATCTATTCTTGTTTTTTTCCCCCTTGCTGGTTTATATTTTTCTCCTTCCCCTATTATCGTGACTAATGGTGTAACATTTTCCACAAATGGACATTTTTGGCAAATGAACGTCTTTGACAAGTCGACATTTTGACAAAAGAACATTGTTGACAAATCAACAATTTTGACAGAAAACATTATTCAAAAAGGAAGAATTATGTCAACATTTTTGACAAATAAACATTTTTAACAAGTGACGTTTTTCGGCAGATGAACCTTTATGACAAAAGAACATTTCCGACAAATGAACGTTTTTGACGAATGAAGCTTTTTGACAACATTTTTGACAAGTAGACATTTTTGATAGGTGAACATTCGTGACAAGTGAACATGTTTGACGACGTTTTTGACAAATACATATTTTTGAGCAATTAACATTTTCTGAGAAATGTTGTAAATATTAACATTTTTTGAAGATTATAACATTTTTGACAAATTGACATTTTTGACAAATAAACTATTTTGAAAAATGAATGCTGTCAACGAGGGGACATTTTTGAGAAATGAACAGTTTTTTTTTGGACAAATCAACATTTTTGACAAACAGACTTTCTCTCGTCATGATGCTAGTTGAAGGCAAGCATCAACATGCAAACACATTACCTAAACCCTATCCACATTTATGCTAAGGAATTGAAGGAGAGACATTTCTAACACTTTTTGCACAATGACATGGTACAATTAGGGTTAGTCACATTAATTCCTGAGTGTTTATAACAGTATATTGTTAAGTGGCCCATAATGGAGCCACGTTGGAGAACATAATGTAGTGTAGTTAATTCTAGTTAAGTGTAAACCTTAAATACTCTTTAACTCCAACAGAGATAATCGGTGTAGTAGATTATTAGATTTCCACGCATTGAACTTTTTCTCACTACAAATTCAAAAAAATCGCCCGCAATTTGAGCAAAAAGTGCGAAACTAATAGGCAATTTTCCAATACAGTAGGATGGATCTCGCTAGAAGCTACGATAATAATACACATTTCATTTGCAGGAAGCTCCTCCTGACATAAAATTTAGGGTTTCATAGTACTTGGTCCATGTTCAAGTGTCATTACAAGACGTTTAAGTAAAAACGATCAGTAAAAATAGTGCAACTGGCAACCCTAATCCAGGAAGTACGTTTTAACGAAGCGGTACGTTTTTTCCAAAGATTACATGAACAAAACTCTGTCCACGAATTAAACCCTAATCTCTCTAAATCTTGCACCAGATTGGATTGCGAAGGTTATAGCTACTCAAAATACACCATAACTAGAAATTATCAAAACTAAAACAAAACTAAAACGAAATTAAAACAAAACTAAAACAAAACTAAAACGAAATTAAAACAAAACTAAAACGAAACTGAAACAAAACTAAAACATTGACTTCTTAAAGAATATAGAATACCTGAGACTCGAATGCCATATTCCTCCCAAGTCCTGTTGCTTCGAGCATCCAGAATTATGTTCCTTAAGTACAGTCCAGGCCTGTCCCAGCATGCGACACTTTCGCTTTCAGAACCGCGCGAGTCCGTCGTACGATCATCATGCGACTCGGCGACATGGCAACTTCTTGACGCTACCACTAGCAATACTAGAAAAGCTGCCCAACCAGCCATTTAGGGCCACGTATCCCCGATTATCGTTATGGAAAGACTAGGAGCCTGGACTCACTCTAACTCAGGGACGGCTTTTGGTCATCATATATAGTGTGATACTCCTTTGGTGATTCTTTGGTCAATCTTTCCAAAACTTGTTGAAAGATGCGTACAGTTACCGAATCGGCTCAAGGTTGGCAGCGGTTGCTTTGGGAGTATGGCAGAGGTCGCAAAAGTCAGAAATTTTCATACCCGAAACCGACCGTTTTTTTTTTTTCAAAATCTGAGTAACCGACGCCAGACCGAGTTTTGTCACGCTCCAAAATTGTTAACCGTTAACCGACCGTCGTTTACGAAAAAAAAAATTAACCTTTTTTTAGTTTGGACGTGAATTGCCCTTGACGTCATCTCACGTCAACAAAAACGTCGCGATTTGATTCAAGTTGCCGTACGATTAGGCGCCGATGACTCAAATCCGTCCGTACCAAACCATCGTTTTTCACCCTTAAGACGGGGGGAGGACGTTTCGTCAAAGTCTAAAGAAGTTTTAAAATTACATTTTTTTACGTTCTATTTTAGATGATTTTGATTGGCTATTTGATAATGAGTTAGCATTTAAAAAAAATCCATTACAGTAAGGGTGGAATTCCATTAGAAGAAAGGCGTGGTTCGTTACTGGACGCCGTACAAGTTCGTACATATTCGTACCACGCCGTACGTTAAATTTATTTTTGTCAGACGAAATATCGTTACTGGAAAGCTGTCGCTGTCGGGAAGCTCCAATGATATAGGCGTAATTCCTGGCCGTTGGATATTCCACTTTTTCAGATTCGTGAAGCAATCGCGCACATCATCCAGTGTGACGATACTCTCCTCGCGAGGAGAGTTGTACGATACTAGACGTGTACCATTGGTACACGTGAAAAAGCTAAAAAATATCCGCTTTGAACAAGCGATCACAGGTCTACACGACGTATATGCCATGTGCCTACGTCGTACGATCCATGTGCCGCCTGCCACGCTGGATGCAGAAGAGCCGAAAATATTTTCGCACGCTCCGTCTGACATCCACCGACATTCAAAGTTTGTCGCGACCTGCAAAGTTTGCCGCGTTGTTTTGCCATTCCGTTTCGAAATTTTCATTTCCGTTTTCAAAATAAAAAATCTGATCGCAAACTTTACGTATGAATCATTAACTACCTCCGGTCGTACAGATATTTCGTTCTGACTTTCCGTTTGAAAATTTTCTTTCAGATTTCAAATCTGGACTCTAGCCTACGTGGCACCAATCATAATTGAGGAAGGTTTGTTACTGGCCCGACAAATGGAATAGTCTTCTAGTAAACGTTGCCAGTAGAATATTTCGTACATTTACTGGGACGGCCTAATGGAATTCCACCCTAAGGGAGAAGTTCCATCATACGTTTCTGTAATTGTACGTCAAACTCTACAGACCGGGTCCATTGAGTCGAAGCTCCATCACGTAGATTCTGTAAGTCACGTGTTCTAAATTGACTAGCGCCCACGCAAGCTACGATCCGATATTGAATATCTTTCAGATTTTTAGCACCGACAAACTTAACTTCAAATATTGACTTGCGTACCATGTACCTGCGTAGGAAGTAATCATACGACAAAACTTTTATAGATTTTGCAGACGTCTTGTCTGTACGGTACACTGTGAATCGTTATTCGCCTTATGTACGCTATATTGGCACCCCAAAATTTTGACATTGATACCTTAAATATAATAAATTACACTATTTAAGGACGTGGACCATAATCTGCCACGTCTCCTGACACTAAATTAGAATGAATGACGCTAATTTTTTCTTTACACTAATAATTTCTATACGCTAATAACAATTCAGGTGTAGCGCATTTTTTAGGGTTTCAGTTTCGAACATAAAGAACGTCCTTTGAGAGAAATAGTGTGACGAACAAAAGTTATCGAAAATAGCGTGATGAGGGAATGTTACGAAATTTCGTTTTATTTTCGGTTGTATTTTGGAAACCAAATGTCATGTGCAAATCTTAAGATTTTCGTTGGTTTTCCATCATGACACGTAACTTAATTGTCCACCGTGTCACAAATTTATTTTTTTTGTGTATGCTCACCCACCTCGTCGAGGGTGGGTTGAGTCTAACAGAGAAAATTGAAGCGAACTCATCGCAGATGAACATCCGACGGCCATTATTACCTCCAGACCTCCGGAGAGTATCGGCAAGATTCTTTGTAATGTTGGTTTTCGTATAAAAACAAAATAGGCGGTACGATTGGTACGAAGATTCGCGGATTTCTGTTAGAAACTTCACTTTTCGCTTGATGGAACTTCACCCTAAGGATCATTCATTCAGGATACGACTTTCTCTTTTTTCAAAGTCGGATTTATGCATTCCGAAAAGGTTTTCCGAAAAAGAAGATGATTTACCACATTTGTCAAGTTTTAACGCACTTGACCGTATGTTTTGTCCGTCGTTACGCTCCAAATAGGTAGACAGCCAATCGGTCAACCTATTTGGCGCCTTCCGTTTTTGTTTTTTTTGCGGAATGAATGGTATGTGATTATTCGTTTCCTAATCTCATTTGCTGCATTCGCACTAGAAATGGATGATGAATGAGATGAGGAAACAAATGTCCTTTTTTTGTTTGGACGTGAATCGCCCTTGACGTCAACTCACGTCAACCAAAACGTCGTGATGTGATTCATGTTGCCGTACGATTAGTCGCGATTACTCAAATTTGTCCGTACCAAACCATTGTTTTTCACCCGTAAGAAGGTGGGAGGACGTTTCGTCAAAGTCTCAAAGAAGTTTGAAGTTTACATTTTTTTACGTTCTATTTTAGATGATTTTGATTGGCTATTTGTCTATGAGTAAGCATTTTAGAAAATTTCGTTACCGTACGGATCATTCATTTGGGATATGACTTCATGTTTTTTCAAAGTCGGATTTCTGCATTCTGAAAAGGTTTTCTAGAAAGAAGATGACTTACCACAGTTGTCAAGTTTTGACGCACTTAACCGTATGTTTTGTCCGTCGCTACGCTCAAAATCGTATATTTTGTCTGTCATTACGCTTCAAAAAGGTTGATAGCCGAGCGGTCGACTGTTAGGCGCCTCTGTTTTTGTTTTTTTTGAAATGAAATGGTACGGGATCATTCGTTTCCCTCGCCTCATTCATCATCCATTTTTAGTGTGAATGTAGCAATTCATTATCCATTTCTAGCGTGAATCATGGAAATAATCGGATACTATAGTAATATATAGTAAATGTTTTTCATGGTGTTTTGTATTCTTGGCTATTTGTCCGAAAACCGATATGTACATTTTTTGACTTACTGACAAACGATATATTGGTTTGGTATATCACTAACGGAATTAATCGCAATAAAAAGCCGATATATGGCGATCAATTAGTGTACCGATAATATCGGGTCCAATCATTATCGGCGATATATGTACAGTTCATACAATACACATGTACCTTTTTTGACGTAAGTACCAAACAGATTGTTGTTAAAAGTTATGTATTTTCTAGGTCTTAATAGTAAAAATAAAAGGAATAAATAAAGCAAAGGCAGTCTACTTCTCGCTCCACTCTCCAGTCCCCATACTTGTTGTAGTCACTGAAGACTGGAGAGAGAGCTAGAACCTGTAGAAATTAATGGTTTTAAGTATTTTTCTAGGTCTAAATAGAAAACAAAGAAGCCGAGGCAGTCTACTCTAACTTCTCTCTCCAACTCTCAAACTTGTCGCAGTCACTGAGAAATTGGAGAGGAAGCTAGAGCCATGGCTACCTAAGCTATCCTCAGGTTTACGGGAAATTTATATTAGTTAGGGTTTATTTATTTAAAAAGAATGTGCCGCCAACAGGAATTGATCCTTGTACCTACCCGCCGGCAGACACGAAATAGCCGGTAGCCTTAGCCGTTAACTCTAGGAATAACATTACGTAGTATGTTGTTTGATATTTATTTAAACACGTAAACATAGGATATCATTTAATTGTAATTGTTTACGGTATACATAGATCCGGTAATGTATAAGTACGGAATACGGTACGAGCAAGAAATCAATACCGCGCATTTATTTCTTAAGTGAAATGAATACCGCGCATGTATTTATTACGGCTACAATTAAATTCAATTCTAATCGGACGGCCGGAATTAGCGCCGAGATCGCGGAAGAAGATTTCGGCGGTTTGTGGCCATCGCCACGTCAGATGACGCGTGGCGAAATTACATTGGATCGTGGAATCTCCAGAGATTATAGCACCGAATCCGGATATGACATGTGTCGACATTTAGGCCATGACGTACAATGTCCGTACATAAAGTACACTGACAGCTGTACTTTTTCGTACGGAACTGTATTCTGATTGGTTTCGTATATCGGTAAATAGAGTATGTGAGAGAGATATGACTTAGAAAAATTAGGAGATAGGACCCTCTCTCCCAGAGAGCTTCTGTACAAAAGGTCAACTTTGACCCTCCATAACTTACTGCTCAGGGGAGCACATTCATAGATTCTTTTTGCTATCAACTCATGGGAGTCTTGCCTTCACAGGGATGCAGGTGGTCAAAGTTTTTGTCTGCCAGGGTGGCAGTTATTCACAAAGGGGTCAGGATTATCATAGAGGCTTCTTGGAAGCTGTCCACTCTGAGGACTTATGGAGGTCTTAGAGATTCAGGTTATGGGCCCACCCTCTAGGGTACCAATTTTTAATGGAACTGGATTCATATACTTGGAAAGTATGATGATAGGAGCTCTATGCGAAAAAAGGTTTTGGGGAATAGTGAGTGGACGGTTGGGGCGTCCATCAAGTCTTGGAATTCCTCCAGGTTTGGAGGAAGCAGATTCACCAGGAAAGAGGATCCATCTTCAACGGAGGAAAAAGAAGGAGTGGTGGTGGACAAAAGAAAGGAGAAGGAGACGACCACACCAATACCAACTGGTTCGAAATTCATGTCACCTATTCCGAGGAACGAGGAGAATGATACTGAAACCTGAGACTTCAACAATATGGCGGCAAAGTACTTCATCCTACGCCATCTCACTCAAGGACTTGCATGTCCTCATTTGCAGGTAGAAAGGGCATCCAATCTTTGGATGGCTCTCATAGAGATGTACTGAAGTGGTACGATTCAGCAACAACAGTTGGCTGATCAGAAAGTTAAGGAGTATGTATACAAAGGGGGAAATATGTTGGATTTTTGCAATGAGCTTGCTACACTCTTCATGGAGCTAGAGAGTGCGGGAAAAGATTTTAGTGAAAAAGAAAAGGTTAACTGTTTACTGATGAAGTTACCTGATGAGTTCGAGAACATAGTCAACCGTGTGCAGGACTTGCCGGACTCAAGGTGGATATGGAACTCAGTGGTAGGGATGATTCTCGTTCGAGAGAATACAATTGAGATCCGAAGGGGAGGAAAGAGTGGCCAAGCCTTGGCAACAGCGACTGATTGGAGGAACAAGGATTCCCGAAAACCGGTCGGAAACTATGGGGTAGGGAGCAGAAAAAACAGGCCGACGCGTTCGAACCTAGGGCTCCCAAAGGTTTATGTCATTTTTGTAAGAAACCGGGGCACTATATGGCAGAGTGCACTAAGCTAACCGAGCTTCGGTTAAAGGAGGGGCAGATCGGTGGTACCCTGAGAGGAAAGAAAAAGGCCCTTGTCACAGAGGTACTTGAGGCGGAATCCGAGGACGAGGACGATGAGCTCCTTTTGATTGAGGAGTTGGAGGCGAAAAATGAGGTCGAAATTCCACGAATGCAGAAATGTGCTTACGGTGGATTGAAAGGTGAAGCACGCTAGATTGTAGATTCAGGTGCCTCCATACACATGTGTAAGGATAGACACCTGTTCACTAAGATAAAAAAGATTACCAACGTAGGGATAGAGTACGGAGATGGGAGGATAGTCACCACTACTCTTGTGGGATCAGTAGATTTGAAAGTGTTAGTAGAATGAAAGACATCCATATTAACATTCTCCGATGTATTGTTTATTCCAGAGCTGAACAAAAATCTTATCTCTACATCTCTATAAGATGATAAGGGTTTTTTCACTAGCATTAGGGAAGGAGTCTTTACTGCTAGTTTTGAGGAGGATGTCTATTTCATTGCTGAGAAAGGTAGACATGGGATGTTTAGGCTGATCTTAAGTAATGAAAAGAAGAAATTTTATTATACTGGTGTTCATGATATTATGATGTGGCATAAGAGGCTTGGGCATGTGAATCTAGATAAGTTAAGAGAGATGAAAAAGATGGGAGTGGTGGAAGGGATTCAGTTCAGTGAGAATGATGATATTAGTGATTGTAGTGGATGTGCTCAAGGTAAATCACACAGATTACCCTTTTCTAAAACAGCCACCTATAAGGGAGAAAAAAATCTAGATCTAGTACACACATATGTTTGGGGACCGGCTAGAGTACCCTCACCGGGGGGGGAAGAGATTTATGATGACTATCACTGATGATTGGTCTCGGTATTCCCGAGTGTATTTTTTGAAAAACAAGTCCGACGCTCAGGATTGTTTTAGACAATATAAAGCATGGAGCCAAAAACTCCATGAAACTCCAATCAAGAGAATAAGGAGTGACAATGGTGGAGAGTATACTTCTAACCAGTTTGAGGATTTTCTGAGGGAAGATGGGGTCCAACACCAAAAGACAGTTCCACAAAAACCCGGAACAGAATGGGGTAGCTGAAAGGTTAAATAGAACACTAAGTGATAGTGCTAGAAGTATGTTGTCAGATAAGAAGATAGGAAAAAGGTTTTGGGCAGAAGCAATGAACTATGCTAATTACCTCAAAAATAGAGTTCTTACTTCAGCTATAAAAGATCAAACACCTTATGAGAGATGGACAAGCCGGAAACCAGACATATCTCACTTAAAGGTTTTTGACAGTCAAGTATTTAGTCTAGATACAGATCATTCTAATTGTAAGCTAGATCCTAAACGAAAATCGGGATACTTATTAGGATATGATGAGGATGTTAAATGATATAGAGTTTATGATCTAAAAACGGAAGATATAATCTTTGTAAAACATCTAGTAGTTATGGATGAAAGAAAGTCTGTGGATCCCTTCAAATATGCAAAGTCATTAAAAATCAGATTTGAGTCAGAAAATTCCGATGACATTGGGCTTCCTAACTATCCAGGTTTTAGAGAAGATGACATTCTTGCAGGTACAAATCAGACTGAAAAGGACTTGGCTGTGGAAACTCCAGTGACAACTCTACCCGAAGCGGAAGACGTGGTGGAAATTGATTCAGAATCAAAGGATAGGGGAGAAGCCGAGTTTGTTGGAAAGAATCCACGAGAACCATCTATTTCGGCCTCTGATTTGAAGGGGGGAAGGAGAAGTAGCAAAAGACTGCAAGAAAAACAGATTAATAACAAGGTAACTAAACTATCTCATCAAGATGAACCTCAAACTTATGGAGAGGCGATGACTTGTCCAGAAAAAAATCGGTGGAAGATAGCCATCAATGAGGAGATGGCCTCAATTATGGCAGCCGATACTTGGGAGCGGGTGGATTGTCCACCTAAACAAAAACCAATCGGTTGTAAGTGGGTTTTCAAATTAAAACTGAACCCAGATAACACAATCGAGCGCTACAAGGCCAGATTAGTGGCACAGGGATTTACACAAAAGGAGGGAATTGACTACGAAGAAACCTTTGCCCGGGTCATCAAATTTCCCTCCATCCGCATACTTCTCAGCCAGGCAGCAGCGGAAGACATGGAAGTACACCAGATGGACATCAAGACAGCATTTTTGCATGGAGGATTGGAAGAGGAGATCTTCACGCGACAACCCAAAGGGATTGTGGAGGAAGGAGAGGAGAGTAAGGTATGCCGGCTGATTAAATCTCTTTATGGTTTGAAACACGCGCCTCGACAGTGGAATAAGAAGCTTAATGAAATTCTAACAGGTTTGGGATATATCGGGATCAGCTCCGGTCACTCAATCTATGTTTTTAAAGATGAGGAATGTTTTATATTTATTGCAATTTATATTGATGATTTGCTTGTTCTAAGTAAATCAATGGAAAAAATTAATAAACTGAAAACCGATCTTAAGGGGAGATTTGAAATGAAGGATATGGGGGAAGCAAGATATATTTTGGGAATTCAAGTATAAAGAGACCGAAAAAGAAAGATTATAAGATTGACTCAAAAGGAGGCAATAGGGAACATGCTTGAAAATTTTCAGATGGATAAAGCTAATAGTTGTACAACTCCAATGGAGTTAAAGAAGGGAAGTGAGGGGAGTGAGGAAGAAGGAGTCATAGTCTTAAACGAGATATTATCTCTTGAAGAACAAAAGTTCATGCAGACTATTCCTTACAGGCAACTAGTGGGAAGTCTAATCTATTATATGAATTGTACCCGGCCGGATTTAGCTGCAGTTGTAGGAGTGCTGAGTAGAAGTCTAAATGCTCCCACTAAGAGGGATTGGGAGGCAACTAAGAGAGTCCTTAGATATTTGGTAGGAACTAGGGATCTATGGTTGCATTTGGGTGGGGAGAATACTGACATCACCACTTGGAGTGATGCTAGTTATGGTGATGCTCCGATGAGGAGTTGTACTTCTGGATATGTATTATATGTGGGTGATTGGCTTGCTGTTGGAGTAGCAAACAGCAAAAGGTTATTGCTCAGTCCACCATGGAGGCTGAGTATATGGCCTCTCGCTCTGCTGTAAAAGAATTGATGTAAGTCAAGTCTTTACTTGGTGAACTTGGTCATCTTTAGAGTGGTGTGCAGAAAATATTTTGTGATAATCAGGTAGCAATTGCTATTTCTGCCAATCCTAAACATCATTTGAAAGCCAAACATATGGACATTAGACTCAGCTTTGTTAGAGAGAAAGTAGAAAATAAAATAATCAGTTTAGAGTACCGACCAGATAGTGAGATGGTAGCAGATATGATGACCAAACCTGTGCCTTCCCCTAAGCTAATTTTCTGCAAGGAGAAGTGTGGTCTGAAATTAAAGATTGACTAGAAAATAAGGGGAGTGTAGAAATTAATGGTTTTTAAGTATTTTCTAGGTCTGAATAGAAATAAAGAAGCCGAGGCAGTCTACCTCTAACTTCTCTCTCCAACTCTCAAACTTGTCGCAGTCACTGAGAAATTGGAGAGGAAGCTAGAGCCATGGCTACCTAGGCTATCCTGAGGTTTACGGGAAATTTATATTGGTTAGGGGATTAATTACTAAAAGGTATGTGCCGGCGACAGGATTTGATCCTGGTACCTGCCGGCCGACAGAGAGTAGATAGCCAGTAGCCTTAGCCGTTAAGTCTAGAAGTAGTGTTACATAGTATATAGTACGATAATGATTTAAACATGTACATGTGGGATATATCATTTAACTATAACTGTTAACGGGATACATAGATATGGTAGTGTAAAAGTACGAATAGCGGTACGGATAAGAAATCAATACCGCGCATTGAATTCGTAAGCGAAATAAATACCGCGCATGTATTTATTACGGCTACGATCAAATGCGAGTTTAATCAGACGGCCGGAATTAGCGCCGAGATAGCGGAAGAAGAATTCGGCGGTTTGTGGGCATCGCCACATCGGATGACACGTGGCGATATTACATTGGAGCGCGGCATCTCCGAGGATTAAAGGAGCGAATCCGAATATTCCACGTGTGGACATTTAGGCCATGTCGTACAATGTCTGTACATAAAGTACACCGGCAGCAGTACTTTTGCGTACGAAACTGTATTCTGATTGGTTTTGTACATCAGTAGATAGAGTCCTGTGAGAGAGATAGGACTTAGAAAAATTAGAAGATAGGACCCTCTCTCCCAGAGATCTCCTGTACAAAAGGTCAACTTTGACCCTCCATAACTTACTGCTCAGGGGAGCAAATTCAGAGATTCTTTTTGCTATCAACTCAGGGGAGTCTTGCCTTCACAGGGGTGAAGTTGGTCAGCGTTTTTGTCTGCCAGGGTGGCAGTTATTTTTGCTTAAACACAAAGGGGTCAGGATTATCCTAGAGGCTTCTTGGAAGCTGTCCACTCTGAGGACTTATGGAGGTCTCAGAGTTACATATTCAAATATCCGCAGCTTCGTAGCAGCTGCGTTATCACATACAAAAGTTAGCCGCAGCTGCGATTGTCTTGTTGCGTAGCAACTGCGTTGTCATGTACCAAAATATCCGCAGTTGCGTTTGACCTGTTGCGTCGCAGGCTGCGTTTGTTCGTACAGACCATATCAAAAATAAACGCAGCTGCGCTTGTTCCATCTGCGTCGCACCTGCGTTGTTGGTACCATTGAAAAACATGCACTGTGATTCAAGTGACGACGCGTGTCTATATAGATCTATTTTTCTGCCGTCGTATAAATTTGTTGAGACTTAAAGCTTTCCAAAAACAACCTGTCCCCTGTGGAAATCTAGACGTCTCCCATTTATTTCTCTTCTTCCGCAAGATTGGTGAACTGTGGAGAAGACAATCTAGGGGAACTGAAAAATTGAGCAAGGGAGATGACTCCTATATCCTCGTCCTCAAGACCGGAACCGCCTCCTTCTCCACTAAAAGGTGCGACCCTACAGGAGGTGGATCCCCCCCCAGTGGGTTGGTGTTTCTAGCTGGTGTGGTCCCTGATCCCCCTTAGTTTAAATGATGTCCGAGTACGACAACTTGTCCTGACATGTTGAATCTGGAGGTTGAGTTTGTTCGGCGGAGAACCATGGAAGGACGAAGACGAATAAATGGTGGGTGACTTTGCTTGGGATACGGTGTATGCCCTCTAGTAGTACGTCTCGATCGAGATGAAGGTGGAGGTTCAGAGCTATAATATAGGGAGCGACAGTTAGGTGGAGAATAGGTAGAAATAGTGGTTTTACGCAAGGCAGATGTAACAAGGAGTCCAACCACGAACGAAGAGAGTGTCGCGGGAATGTCCTTGGTGTCAGCTTGAGATTTAGGGAACTGAGAGAAAGGAAGTGGAGGAAGAGAAGAGGGAAAATTAGGAGATTGTCTAGGAGGTGAGGAAAGAGGAATGGACGGTCTTAAGGGAATGTGAACACTTTTGTCTAGTCGTAATTCCATCAAAGAGTCCACGGCGGAGGACACCTCTATCGAGACAAAAGCTGGTACTTCTCGAGGAGCAGTTGCGATTTTAAGGAGTAGATTTGCACCCAAACCCTTCCTATTAGGCCCTGTGATTCCCCCTTCTACCCGCTTAAGAGGAGTATCTCGGCTAGTTTTCAAGAGAGGAGTCTCTGGCTGAGTTATAGAGCTAGGAGTTGTTTCATGAATTGGTGCTATAAGATAGTGCTTTGTCCTATGATAAGTGGGAATCTACGCGATTTTGAAAAGAAGTAATTAATATTCACTTCTTAATTTAGACTTTGGAGTGAAGAGAGAGAGAGAGAGAGTCAACATGGCTGCCGCCATAGTTAGAAAGAAACAAGCAGACATAGTTAGAAAGAAATAAGCAGACAGGCAGACAGATTGATAGATTAAAAAAACGTTGCCCTAAACCAGATTTGAACTGAAGTCTGCGAAATAACATATAGATGAATGCCTTATCGATTATGACTATGACGAAACGATACACAAATATAGTCTGGTATTTAAGAAAAGTTTTACGCAAACGTAACTTTCACTGAAACAGACCAGAATTGACGAAACAATATCTATAGTCAAACGGCGCTCGCGGACGCGAATCTAACTATGTAAAATACATGATCGGACGCACATTGTCGCCCGCGCCAAACCCAAATGAATATTTGGCGGCTATCAAACATAGTGGCGCGGTGTGCCACGTGGCCCCACAATAATGGACGCTGGAAAAGATGGGAAAAGGAATGTTGGCTCTCATGTTGATAAGTGTTAACCAGAAGGCCATGTTGGACAATGACTGTACAAGAAGTATAATCGGCCACTGTAATTTATTTTACTATAATCCCTTTTTATTTGCCTACGGTAAGGTAGTAGGTAGTTGTAAGTAGGATTTAAGGGACTTAGCGTGTTTGAGGTGCCTCTCTCGAGATGACCTTTTGAATTTCTAGGCCATCTTTGGCGAGCCATAACTTACTTCTCAGGGAGCAAAATCAGTGATTCTTTTTGCGTTTCACTCATGGGAGTCTTGTCCTCATAGAAAGGAGGTTGGCAATAATATTTCTTTGCCTGGATAGCATTTTTTTAGTGGAAAGTGAAAGGGGCAAATATTATCCTAAAGGCTTTACATAGGCTGCTCATTTTCTGGGTTAATGGAGACCACAGAATTTTAGCGCAGTTGACCTACACCGAGCTTCATGAATATGATTCAATTCGTGTTCCCATAAATTCCTCCTTTCCACCTCTAAGGCCTCCTAATCTACAATGATGTGTCCGGGCCCCCTTGTAGCCTAGCCTTGGCCTTGAGATTTCAAAATAATTACCAGTTTGGGAGTCTTCCTGACTACACTGGTCAAATCCGCTATACCCATACCCAAGACCTCTTGGTCGGTAGATTTTTTTTGCCACAATCCTCTCGAAGGCCGAACGGTTGATGTTGCTTGAATATGTTGATATTTGAGTATTTTCTAGGTACGTTAGGATAGAAAAAGAGTAGAGGCAGCCTGTCTCTAACTCCCTTCTCTAAGCCCCCACACTTGTCCTAGTCACTAACGCCTGGATTAGGAGCAAGATCCTTTTCTGCCTAAGCTCACTAGAGAAGTTAGGGGCTTTGATTTAGAAAGATGTACTAAAAGGTACTTGACGGACGCAGGAATTGATCCTAGTACCTATTGTCCGTCAAGTCACTTGTAGCCAGTAGCTTTGTTTGCTTAGTCTAAGACTAGTGCTAAGGTATACGGGTTTTATATGTATATAAACATGTACATATAGGATTTTCCATTTAACTAGATTACGGTTTATTAGACATAGAAACAGTTGTAATATTAGGTCGGGACAAAATAAATAGTACGGACATTTGTTTTGACGGTCCGTATTAAATACCGATATCAATCGGACTGCCGTGGTTAGCGCCGGCTTCGCGGAAAGGACAATTTGGCGGTTTGCGAACTCTGCCATTCCAGATGACACGTGGTAATATCATACGGGTTTAGGGAATCTCTGGAACAGAAGACGACAAATCCTGATGTGACAAATCTCGCATAATGGCGACGTCGTACACTGTCTGTACAAAGGTACACCGACATCTGTACTTCATTTTACGGTACACTCTTGTGATTGGTCTAGAGGGTTTAAAGAGGGGTTTAGAACTTAGAATATTTTGGGTAGGTAGGCGCCTCTCCTAGAGAGCATCTTGTATAAAAGGCAAACTATGGCCAGCCATATCTATCAATTTACCTGACCATTTTCAGTGATTCTTTTTGCTGCGGAATCAAGGGATTCCAGGCTTCATAGGGGTGTAGTTGGTCACTGTTTTTGTCTGCGAGGGTGGCTGCATTTATAAGGGAAAGTAAAAGTGGGTGAATGTGTCCAAATCTCATATTCTAACTTTGCATTCTGTGGTGGAACTGAGCACACAGAAAGTGTTATTTCACAAAGGTGAATCTATATTGGGGTTCTTACTGTAAAGGGGTCAATCATTTGGGTTTGAATCAAGTTAGGGGTCGGCAATATCTAGATTAGCTTCTTTGGATCTGCATACTCTGAGGGCCAATGGAGGTCTCAAAGTTTCAATTGTCATACGTGGAATGCAACACTATATTTGCCATACTTTTTAATGTGTTTAATATCGTACAAGTTGGTATAAAGCACTATGATATAGTATACAATAATTTCACACTTAGGGTACTTACGCACATAACCAAAACTTTAGTCTTGTAACTTTGTTTTTAGCAAATATTTTCCGTACTACTTTCAAAACATTCGTATGTAAAGAAATGAAATCGTTACTTAGATTGTGACAGATGTAGATGTGGGTGTAATTTGTGACGGTTGTGGACGACTACAAAACTCGCGACAATTGACGACGTTTACAAAATAGCAACAACAATAGAAGTCTAGCCACTTGTGACATTGTAGATTTTTAAGGTTTGTGACATTTTGACGTCAAGCTCAAATTATGATAGCGTTGACGTCACAAATTCTAAAACTTTCCGCCAAGGTTTTCAAATTTCAGATTTTGCTTTTTAGTCATTTCTCACTCTATTTGCCATCAAAATACGCCAAAAGATAGTCAAAAGAAATCGTTTTTAAAGATCTTTCATTTGACGTTTTTCATTGCAAGAATTGTGAGATAAACGCGGTAGTGGGAGAGGGAGAGAGAGAGGCGCTTTCATGGACTTCGCTTTTATGAAATGGCGTCCGTTGGTGGAGACCCCCTCCATGGCCTTGTACGGAAAAAAACGCACAGAAAAAAGTCACACACATCCTAGAAATGTGCAGTGAGTTTTTTCTTTTGTACTCCGCGCACAAAAATGTCAAATACTTGCGACAGAATCTACCTATTCGCTCACCTTATGTAACTTTATTTAAAATCACCTCCCGAGGTAATTTTATATAAAGTTTGAAGATGAGTTGGAAGGACGCGAAAGTGGGTCGAAACGTGCTAGACGACAAACTGTATCGCGCTAGACGACAAACTCCAGTATGTTGTCCATAGCCTATTTCAGCCATGGACTACACTTGGAAGCACCACAGACTACCCCTCAAACAGCTATGTTTTAGACAACACAAATTACTCCACAATAAATAAAATCCCCTCAAAATGCACCAATAGGCAGTATGCTATAGACAATGTAAGCTCCCAAAGTTATAATGAAATCCACCAAGGAATTTAGAAGATATAAGCTCCAGAGTTTCACAAAAACAACTCACAACTTCACAAACTAACCACTTAGACCTCTCACAGAATATTACAAAAATAACAAAATAGAATGAAACTACACACACATATAGATTCTATATCATAGAATAACTTCACAAAGTTTCACAGGAAAAATCCAAATAGGGTGATCACAACAACAGGTCAAAGATGCAGAAAACAGTTTGCCGTTGCTTTGATAAACTTGACTGTGATAATCAAAATAATATAAGCCCTACAAGTTATACTGAGAGAGTTCACTATTGAATGTACGGTGGCATACCAGCCGTGTAGTATCTACCATCTACCTAAACTATTGTAAGTATACCCGAATAGTTCGAGGTATGTCAGACTGAACAAATCTACACTGATAAACTAATTAGTAAAAAAACAAACCTATGTTGTACAAAATATTTACACCGACATCTCCAGAATCTTCGTACGTCAAAAACCAAGCTACCACTAAGCAACCACTTAAATAAATATCATTACTCACAATCTATACTAGTTATATTATCCCCAGCTGCGTCAGCTGCTTTGTCCGTACGGATCATATCAAGGTAACCACAACTGCGTTGACTTGTTTGCGTCGCAGCTGCTCCGTACAGGCGACGCGTATTCATCTAAAATAACCGCAGCTGCGTTGTCCTGTCTGCGTTGCAGCTGCGGCGTACCGACGGTGCCTATTTCTTCATTTCATTTATTCCACATCAGATCGCTTCGCGATCCGCCGTCCATTTGTCAATGCTTGTTCACGCCACTCAATGAGTCTTTTACATTACTTAAATTATATCCGTTCGTTTGCTCCCCCAATGGTGGTGCCTTCTCTACCACGGTCTCGAGAAGTTGTTCGTCCTTTGGACTGCTTAGTGGTAGCTGTATCTTGGGACTGACTGGTTTGAGGGCGTGAAGTTCGCACCCTCCAGGGTCGGTTTGGTACTGACTGAGAAGAATTGCTTTCTAAATAACTCCTCAAAATCTCTAATACACCTCCCACTGGCCAGACTACCTGAGCTCGATCTGTGCGGGCTACCTTTGAACTAACTCTTTTACCTTCAACTCATGTATATTGTCAAGGGCAAGGAGTTCATTTTCACGAGGCTGACAAGGATCTGCTAAAATGTCGAGTTCTATTAGGATTTTAGCCCTAGGAACCTTAGACCGGGTATGGAAATCAGCTTCTGAAAAGTGACCCGAGAATGATTCCTTATGAGCCAACCCTTTTTTGCAAGCAGTAGGAGATAACTTTTTCCTATTCTCGGCTAAGGCCGTGGCGGCCACGGCTAAAATGGGAACTACTCACGAGTCAAGCTAGGGGGAGGTGGAGGAGGGGTGCCCTAGATGGTTTCTTAGGCAGAGAATCAGAGACAGACGCCACTAGGACGGATTCCTCTAACATCTGAAACCTTTCTTTTGGTACGAACGTCTCTTGCCCACACTGCTCTCCGAATGGGATATCCGGAGTTCCCTTCTTTTGGACTTCTCCCCCTCCCATTGAGTGATGGTTAAAGGGAAGTGTACCTGACTTGAGATAGAACCCTAACTCCTCTTAAGAAATTAATGTACAAACACTAAAGCTTCTATCCCCTCTAATCTGAGAAGACACGGTTGCTTTTTTAGTACTATGCTTATCACCAAGAAGTGTGACAAATGCTCGTTCAAAACCCAGTATTATGGTACAAAATATTCTAGCAACCTACTATGGCTGAAACGCAATTGATGCCAAAAGGACTACCAAAGAGGACCCAAATGAACTCCCTGGTAGAAATAACTGAAATAAAAAGAATTGGATGTTTCAGATTTAACAATATCACATTGTTTCAAAATATATAATAAACGATAGAATTAAAGATGATAGCAAAGTAAGCTCAACATACTCAAAAAGCAACGCTGGCATAAAGAGAAAACGAAATCTCTCCTGATGGCACCGAAACCAGGTAAAGTCCGCTTTCACCCCTCAGTTTCCGCAACTCACAACCAACAAAACTCTTCCTGGTTTCAACAACCAAAATTCCAAATCGCCCAAATGATGGATAGTTCTAACTACCCGCTGAACTACAATCTTTACAAAAGACAAATTCAAAACCAAAATGGTAATAGAGTCACACACACATCTAAGACAAAGATTCTCTAAAAGAGGCTTGTATGGAATTTTTGGGGGCTTTCTCAAAAGACAATACTGAAAAAGCAACGTGTCTCCTTCCGACTTTAATGCCTTATACATCAAAGTTTTGTCCAATTTTAAGTTAACAAGGTCAACGCTATGCAATTAACCAATGAGCGGAGAGCAAGTGCTATTGAACTGACATAAGAAAAAATAATCCGTACCACACCTGGGCCAAAAAGTTATACTTCTAAGTGCAGCTAGATCCTCGACCGAAAGTCAAAATTGGTTCCATTATTAGAAGACAAAGTATTGAAAATGACACAAAAACGCCAAGCTTTGACCTAATGTAATTAATGGACCGAAAATCAATAGGACCTTAAATGAATAGGACCTTAAATGAATCCCCACTGACATTTATCAGCATAATCTAGATGAAAATGCGGAAATTTCCGTGGAGTTCCACAATCTAACCCCCACCAGGGCTAGTGGCACCTGGTCTTATGCAATGAAATTGCAATTTTGAGGCGCAATAACTTTGTTGCCCGACCTCCGTTAGACGCGAAATAAAGTGCGTCGTGCACAGTTTAGGAAATATAAGGGTATTTTTCGGTTTGGTATTCTCCCTTTTTTGTACACAGGTGACCGTACAGGATAGAAAAGGTCCCGAAAATCTTCGGTATAAGAATGTGTGCCAACAACGCGCACGGGTTTGACATCCTTCTGGTTGTTGCGTGAAGATCTCTTTTTCTAATTCTCTGTGTAAGAAACCGGTTTTGATGTCCACCTGGTGCATTTCCATGTTCTGTGCTGCCGCTAGACTTAGTAGAATCCGGACGGATGGAAATCTAACAACCATAGCGAAGGTCTCCTCATAATTGATTCCCTTCTTCTATGTGAATCCCTTTACCACTAATCTGGCCTTGTATCTCTTGATAGTGTTATCCAGATTGAGTTTCAACTTAAATTCCAACTTGCATCCAATCGATTTTTTTTCTGGACGACAATCCACCAACTTCCATGTGTTTGCTTCCATAATGAAGCCATCTCATCATTAATGGTTGTCATCCACCTATTATGTTCCGGCCTATTAATTCAATACGAGTAAGTCTAGGTTTCTCTTAAATGTGAGAGCTTTTTACCTTGTTGTTCACTTTTCTCTCTTGATTTCTCTTGCAACTTCTCCTTCCTCTTTCAAAATCTGATGCTCGAATGGAGGGTTATCTCAGATTTCTCTAGATGCCTTCATCTTCTCCCCTATCCTTGGGATCTTTGGACTTTCCTTGTCCATGACTACCAAGTGTTTTACTAGAATGATATCTTCTCTTTCGAGATCATAAAATCTATATCTTTTTTCATTTTCATCATATCCAAGTAGGTATCCTGGCTTTCCCCTTGCATCTAAATTCCAATCAGATTTTCTGTGTTAAGACTAAACAGTTTGCTTCGAACACCTTTAAGTGTAAAATATCAAGTTTTCTCCCGGTCCATCTTTCATAAGGTGTTTGTCTTTTTAGTACAGAGGTATGGACTCTATTTTTAAGATAGTTAGCACAATTCATAGCTTTTGCCCAATTTTTTTTTTTTTTTTTTTTTTTTTTATCTAATAACATACTACGGGTACTATCACTTAATGTCCAATTTAGTCTCTTGGCTACACCGTTTTGTTCTGGGTTCTTTGGATTAGTCTTTTTGGGTTGAACCCCTTCCTCTTTCAAAAAATCCTCAAACTCATTAGAGGTGTATTCCCCCCCATTATCACTCCTCACTCTCTTTATAGGTGTCTCATGAAGCTTCTCACTCCATGTTTTATACTATTTAAAATAAGCCGAAGCCTTAGATATTTTTTTCAAGAAAAAGACTATAAAGTATCGAGACGAATTATCAATGATAGCAAGCATAAATATTTTCCCTCCAACTAATGGTACTTTGAACGGTCCGTATATGTCAATATGAACTAGATCGATGACCTATTCACCTTTATATGTTGCGATTTTAGTAAAGGCAATCTGTGGGCCTTACCTTAAGCACATCCACTATAGTCATCCAAGGTCTCCTTATCTCCAAAATATATTCCCTCAACTACACCCATTTTCTTCATTTCTTTCAATCTTTTTATATGCACATGTCCAAATCTTTTATACCACATCATCTAATCACTTACACCGTCATAGTAAACTCCTATCTTTCCATTACTCAAATTCAGCGTAAACATTCCTTGGCTACCATTTTCAGATGTGAAATACACTTTATTCTCATAGCAAGCAACAAAGACTCCTATCTTAGTACTAGTCTCAAAACTTTTATCATTTAAGACCAACATAGAGATAAGGATTTTGTTCAACTATGGAATAAAAAAAACATCACGGAGTTGAAATTTTGTGGGCTCCGTTGCCCCATAGAATACACAGTTCACAAGTAGCCACTAGGATAGCATCAACCCACTTTGAATTCCCCAATAATAACTGCCACCATAGCACATAATGACGCTGAACAACCTCATTTCAACGAGTAAAATACTCCTCTGAGTCTAACGCAAAAAGAATCACTGAATTTTCTCCCTTGAGCAATTAGTTATGGCTGGCCAAAGACAGTCTATTTATACAAATGGTCAAATATTACTAAGTCTTAGTCTGCCTAATCTCAGCTACCTATTACTAAACCATAGTCCAATAGGAACACTATATGGTACAAAAATCTACAATGGTGGATGTATTTATTGTACTACCATTATACAACATTGCCTTCAAAGTGACGCTTGTAAAATCGGGAGTTATGGTTCCTCCTCCTATCTTCTCTAGTATCCAATAATGTGACTGCATTTCTGTGTCTTCCATTGGACTACAAAATACAAGAAGCCTCTAGATAATTACTAACTAACCCATTTTTAATGGCAACCACTGCTACCCAAGCAGACAAGAAAACAATCTGATTGCTTCCGTGTGCAATCTAGATTGCCTTGAGTCTGTAGAAAAAAGAATCTCTGAAAATACCCAACTAGGCGATAAGTTATGGGTGGCAAAGATGCCTATTTTATATAAACCCTCAAGGGGAGAGGTGACTGTACCAAAAAACACTAAGTCCTGATTCCCTCTAATAACTCCTATCTATTGAAGTACAGACTAATTATATTGTTGTACCGTACCAGAAAGTACTATTGTCGGTGTACCTTTTGTACGACAAATGTACGACAAAGCTATAATGTCGACGCGTGCCCTCTTTTTACTCGTCCGTAGGTTCCTCGGAATTCCCGCGACCAAATGTTATCTCTCCACGTGGCGCTAGGTCATGCCATGTCACCAAAAGCCAAAGTGACCACTTCGAGATTTCGGCGATGATGTGTGCCGTTGGAGTTGAATCGAAATGCAATCTGAGCAGTTATAAATACTTGCGCGACATTTGTTTCGTCGTCCAAACAAAATGCGCGGTATCCGTTTCGCAATACTATCGTACTTCGTACTTTATAAAATTGTATCTATGCATGCCGTATACAATTTTAGTTAAATGAATTTATTCCTTCCTAAATAAATATATACCTAACATATACTATATCATTTAGCATCGATCCTAGTCTAATAAGATAAAGCTGACTGCTATCGCCAACTTGACGAACGGCAGGCAACGGGATCAAATCCTTGGTTCGTCAGATATATTTTTAGTAACCTACTAAAAATAACTACCTGTTGATTTAAGGCAGCCATGGATCAACCTTCCTCTCTATTCTTCAGTGACTACAACAAGTATGGGGGCTAGAGAGAGGAGGAGGAGGCAGGCTATCCGTCCTTTTTTTTTCCTTTTATACTAACATATATAAACCTACAAAATACTCTAGAAATCTATTGATTTCAAAACTCCCTTATTTTCTAGTCTTATTTTACGTTTAGTTTTAGTCCACATTTTTCTCTACAATATTTCAATTTAAGAGAGGGCACTGGTTTTGTAATCACTTCAGCCACCATTTCCTCATCATATCTATATACAAGATTCACAATCTAATTCTCAACTTTTTCCCTCACAAAACTCAATCTTAGTTCCATATGCTTAGATTTAAAATGATATTTTAGATTAGCTGCAATTGCAATGGCAGCTTGATTATCACAAAACACTTCATGTACTCCCTTCTTCATATACCCCAGTTGTTGCAGCAAGGATTTGACCCACATCAACTCTTTCACAGCAGAACAAAAGGCCATGTACTCAGCCTCCATAGTAGATTGAGCAACCACCTTTTGTTGCTTACTTCTCCAATAGCATGCACATTCCCCAATGTACAACACATACCCAGAAGTGCATCTTCTCATAGGTGCGTCCCAATAACTGGCATCACTCCAAGTAGTGATGTCAGTATGCTCCCCTCCCAAATGCAACTATAAATCTCTAGTTCCCACGAGATATCTCATGACTCTCTTGGCTGCCTCCCAGTCTCTCTTCTTAGGATCATTAAGACTCCTACTTAGTACACCAACTGCTGCCGCTATGTGTGGCCTGGTATAGTATATAAAATAAATTAGACTTCCTACGACATGTCTATAAGGGAAAGATTTCATAAACTCTCTTTCTTCTGGACTCATCTGATCATCTAATATCATCACTCGTTCTACACTCCCATCAATTACATTTTTCAAGTCCATGGGAGTGGTATTACTGTTAGCATTTTCCATCTGGAATTTCTCAAGCATATTACCTATTGCTTCTTTTTGATTAAGTCTGACAATCTTCTTCCCCCTATCTCTCTCCATTTGAATCCCCAAAATATATCTTGCCTCCCCTAAATCCTTCATATCAAATCTGCTTTTAAGATCTTGTTTTAACTTATTGATTTTTTCCAGAGATTTACTCAACACAAGCAGATCATCCACATGAATTGCAATAAAAATGACACCATTCTCATCTTGAAACATATAGATAGAATGGTTAGAGCTGATACGGATATATCCTAGACCGGTAAGAAACTCATCTAGTTTGTTATTCCACTGTTGGGGAGCCTGCTTCAGTCCATATAAAGACTTTATGAGTTTGCAGACTTTGCTCTCTTCTCCTTCTTCCATGAACCCCTCGGATTGCCTCATGAAAATTTCTTCCTCTAACTCACCATTAAAAAAAGCAGTGTTAATGTCCATCAGGTGTATTTCCATATCATCCGCTGCTGTCAGAATGAGGAGAATCCTTATTGATGGGAACCTAACAACTAGAGCAAAGGTCTCCTCATAGTCAATCCCCTCCTTTTGGGTGAACCCTTTTGCTACCAATCAAACCTTATATCTCTCAATGGTATTATCTAAGATCATTTTTAGTTTAAATACCCATTTACACCCAATAGGTTATTTGTCTTGAGGACAATCCGCTAGTTCCCAAGTATTTGCTTCCATGATGGAGACTATCTCATCATTTATGGCTTTAATCCATCTTTCTTTCTCATGACTATTCACTGCTTTGAGTAAGACTAAGGCTCATCTGGGTGAGATAGCTTAGTTACCTTATGAGCGACCTACTTTACTTGTATCGTTTTCTGATCCTTCTCCCTCCCTCAAACTCTAAAGCTAGAATGGATGGAAGTCTTGGATTTCTCCTCAGTGTCTCATCGGCTCCCCTGTCAATAGAAGCCAGTTCAGGTCCCACGTCTCCTATCTTTTCGAAGTCAATAGGGTTATGTGAGGTTTCCAGTGAGTCCCTTGTATCTCGGTTCTCCCTTGAATTTGCAATCACGGTTTCACTCATGTCCCTTTCGGGAACAAGGGAGTTTTCCTCACTTTCGGACTCAAATCTTATTCTTATCTTCTTTGTATATTTGAAGGGGTCAAATGACTTCCCTTCATCCATGACAACTAGGTGTTTCACCAAAATGATATCTTTCTTTGCTAAGTCATAGACTCTATATCTCTTAACATCCTCATCATATCCCACAAAGTATCTAGGTTTCCCCTTAGCATGTAGTTTCCAGTTTTTCCTATCCGAGTCAAGACAGTAAACTTGGCCACTGAATACTTTAAGTTGTGAGATATCTGGTTTCCATCCAGCCCATCTCTCATAAGGTGTCACTCCCTTTACAGTTGAGGTAAGGACTCTATTCTTAATGTAGTTTGAGTTATATTCCCCCCCATTATCACTCCTTATCTTCTTAATGGGGGTTTCATGCAACTTCTCACTCCAGGCTTTAAATTTTTTGAAGTAAGTTGATGCTTCAGAATTTGTTTTTAGAAAGTAGAATCTAGAGTATCTAGACGAGTCATCGGTTATTCTCATCATGAACCTCTTTCATCTTACCGAAGGTACTTTTGCCAGTCCCCAAATATCTGTGTGGACCAAATCTAATACTTTGTCACCTCTATATGTGGCATCTTTGGGAAAAGGAAGTCTGTGAGCCTTACCTTTAGCACAACCATTACAATCATCTATCATTTCATTATATTCAAATTGAATGCCTTCTACTTCCCCAAGTTTTTTCATTTCCCTCAAACTATCAAAATGCACATGCCCCAACCGCTTATGTCAAATCATCAACTTAGGAACACCAATATAGTAAGCATTCTTATTTTTATTACTCAGGTTGAGCCTAAACATTCGTTGTCTACCCTTGTTTGCCATGAAGTTAACTTCATCCCTATACTTAGCTGTAAAGACTCCCTTTCTAGTGAAGGTTCCAAACTCTTTGTCATCTAACACAGACGTAGAGACAAGATTTTTACTCAGGTGAGGAATGTAGAGTACATCTGAGAATGTAAGTATAGAAGTCTTACCCTCCACTAAGACTTTTAGATCTACTGATCCCACTAGATCTGTAGTAACCACTCTCTCATCCCTATACTCTATCTCTACAAAAGGGATCTTTCTTAGCTTAATGAACTGTTTCTTATCACGACACGTATGCATGGATGCACTTGAGTCGATGATCCATCCTTCATGTGGAGCTTCTCGAGATGCTCTAAGGGCCCTCTTCTGTCTCCAAAGGATCTCATTCTCCTCTAGACTCTCGTTAAGAAGAAGCTCCCCATCCTCTTCAGAAGACTCATCCTCGGTTTCTCCTGTCACTTTTGTTACCTTAAGTGCATTTTTCTTCCCTCCGGAAGAACCCCCTCCACGGTTCTTTTGGAGCCTCAACTATGATAGCTTGACACAATCTGTGATGAAGTGTTGTGGCTTTTTGCAAAAATGACAAAGACCCTTGGGGGGCCTCGGTCCTCCAAAATGATCTCTTTCCCCTTTGTAAGGTTTCTTTAGGTCCTTCCCCCATCGGTCCCCTTCTGCTGCTAGAGCTTGAATCCTCTTTCCTCCTCTCATAATCTCGATTGTGTTTTCCTGCAAAAGTATCATCCTAACCACTGTGTTCTATTTCCATGAACTATCATGCATTTCTTGTACTCCGTACACTATGTTCTCGAACTCATCTGGTAACTTCATGATAGGGGTGTTAACTTTCATTTTAATTGTACTTGTCCACTGGGCACTTTTCATTTCTATATACAAAGAAGAAAGATCATTATAGTAATCTAACATCTTTCCTCCTTCGTAAGTGTAACTCACTAGCTTTTGCTCAACCAACTGGAGCTCCTCAATAGTTCCAGCTCTATAAATCTCCACCAAACTCACCCACAACTCCTCGGCCTTCTAAATGTGAAGATCAGGGGTGGCAAAGCTTGAGTGAGGTGCCTTAGATTGAAGTTATTGGCAACCATGTTTACATCCTTCAACATTTGAGTATCGTTCTCCGCGGTCTTCACCGTCGCTTCTCCCTGTACTGTGGCAATAAGAGTGAGGGGGTGTCTCCTTCCCTTTTCCCATTTCGGACACACTGTAGTCCCCATCATTTGCCTCCTCCACTGAGGCAGCCGTTGTTGAAGGAAACCTCACTCCTCCAAATTGTGGTGGAGTTATTGTGGCAATAGGAGTGAGGGGTGTCTCCTTCCCTTTCCCCATTTCGGACACACTGTTGTCCCTATCATTTGCCTCCTCCACTGAGGCAGCCGTTGTTGCAGGAAACCTCACTCCTCCAAATCCTGGTGGAGTTCGCGAAAGTGGGCGTTTCACTTGTCCACTAACGATACCTCAGTATCGTTTTTCGCACAAAGCTCCAATCATCATGGCTTCCCAATAGATGAACCTAGATCCATTAAAGGTGGGCACCCTAGAGGGTGGGCCCATAACTTGGGATTCTGTGTTTTCCATTGGACTACAAAATTCAGGAAGCCTCCAGATAATTACTAACTAACCCATTTTAATGGCAACCACTGTTACCCAAGCACACAAGCAGACAATCTGATTGCTTCTTTGTGCATCCTAGAGTGCCTTGAGTCCGTAGAAAGATAAATCTCAGAAAACTCCCAACCAGGTGAAAAGTTATGGGGTGGCAAAGATGCCTATTTTATATAAACCCTCTAGGGGAGAGGTGACTGTACCAAAAAACATTAAGTCTTGATTCCCTCTAATAACTCCTATCTATTGAAGAACGGACCAATTATATTATTCTACCGTTCCTGAAAGTATTATTGCCAGTGTACCTTTGGTACGACAAATGTACAACAAGGCTATTACGTGGACGCTTGCCCTCTTTTTACTCGTCTGTAGGTTCCTCGGAATTCCCGCGACCAAATATGATCTCTCCACGTGGCGCTAGGTCATGCCATGTCACAAAAAGCCAAAGTGACCACTCCGAGATTTCGGCAATGATGTGCGCTGTTGGAGCTGAATCGAATTGCAATCTGAGTTGTTATAAATACTTGCGCGACATTTGTTTCGTTGTCGAAAAAAAATGCGCGATATCTGTTTCGCAATAGTATCGTACTTCGTACTTTATAAAACTGTATCTATACATGCTGTATGGAGTTTTAGTTAAATAAAATTGCTCTTTCCTAAATAAACATATATCTAACACATTCTATAGCATTTAGCATCGATCCAGGCTAATAGGATACAGTTGACCGTTATCGGCCAAATTGACGAACGGCAGGTACCGAGATCAGATCCCTGGTTCGTCATAGTTATTTTTAGTAACCTACTAAAAATAACTACCTGTTGAACTAAGGCAGCCATGGATCAACCTTCCTCTCTATCCTTCAGTGACTAGAACAAGTATGGGGGCTAGAGAGACGAGGTGGAGGCAAGCTGTCCGTCCTTATCTTTTCCTTTAATACTAACATATTTAAACCTATAATATACTCTTAAAATCTATTAATTTCAATTGTGACGCCACATGGCATTGCGTGACACTATCTTTAAAGGCAGCCAAAAAAACCATTCCGGGTGGCGCTACAATGATGACCGTCCGATCAATTAATTTTACACGGTTCAGATTCGTGTTCGTGTATAAATTGTTTTATATGCGTCTCGTAGTGAGTTTGGTGTGAATTTGCCCTTCTATCATTGTTTAAGTACGTATCAAAACTAGTGACTTGTACATTTTGTAGCGCCTTAATGGTTAAGAAGTCTCGTTATATATAATCCGTAGGACCCACGTTCAAATTGTAACTATAAGACCTCCATATGTTCTCAGAGTAGGTAGCTCACACGAAACCTCTAGGATAATCCATACCCCTTTGTGTTTTAGCAAGTATAACTGCCACCTTGTCAAACTAAAGATTTCAACACCATCTTTCTTGTGAAGGTATGACTCCATTGAGTCTATAGCAAAAAGAATCTCTGAATTTGCTCCCCTGAGCAGTAAGTTATGAAGGGTCAAAATTGACCTTTGGTATAGAAACTCTCTAGGAGAGAGGGTCCAATCTATCAAATTTTTCTAAGTCCTATCTCTCTCTAAAACACTATCTATTGAAGTACGACACCAATCATAATATTGTATCGTACATAAAGGTATAAGTGATTGTGTACTTTTTGTACGACCATTGTACGATATGGCAAACAAGTCAACACATGTCACTTTTGGATTCGTTTCTGTAATCCGCGGAGATGCCGTAATTTAATGTGATTCTGCCACGTGGCAATTGATGTGACGTCAACCGCAAACCGCCGAAAACCTATTGCGCAATCTCGGCATGCTTCGTGGCCGTCTGATTAAGCTGGATTACAATCGTGGCTGTCATAAATACTTGCGCAATATTTGCTAGGTCTTCAAAACAAGATGCGCGGTATCCGTTTCGGATGTTTCGTAAGCCATACATTACAAACTATATCTATGTCTAAATATCTTGTTAAATGAAATAGCCTACGTGTTACATTTATATAGCTACCAAACCTTATATCCTCTAACCTTGATGTTACACTAATTGGCTAAGGCTACTGGCTACGGGCTAACTAGACGGAGGGCACGTACTAGGTTCAAATCTTGGGTTCGTCAAGATCTATTTTGGTAAAATCTACCAAACGAATGTCTGTCCCCATCGGGATAGCATAGGAGGCCATGGCTCTATCTCCCTCTCCAACTTTCAGTGACAACGACAAGTGTGGGAGTTGGAGTGAGGAGTTAGAGACAAACTGCCTCTGCTTTTTTTCTGTATTTTACAAAACCTAGAAAATACTAGAATAAAATTTAATTTCTACACTCCCCTAATTTTCTAGTCACTCATTATTTCAAGACCACACTTCTAGCGACAAAAAAATAGTTTAGGGGAAGGTGCACGTTTGGTCATCAAATCTGCTACCATTTCACAATATGGTTTATACTCTAAACTCATTATCTTTTTTTCTACTTTCTCCGTAAAAGAGCTAAGTCTAATGTCCATGTGTTTGGCTTTAAAGTGATCTTTAGGATTGGCAGAAATGGCAATGGCAGCGTGATTATCACAAAACACTTTTTGGACACCACTCTTAAGATGACTAAGCTCACCAAGCAAAGACTTGACCCACATTAATTCTTTTACAGCAAAGCAAAAAGCCATATAGTCAGCCTCCATGGTGGATTGAGCAATGACCTTTTTCAGCTTGCTGCTCCATCACCAAGCCCCATCACCCACATACGATACATATCCAGATGTGCATCTCCTCATAAGAGCATCCCCATACCTGGAATCACACTAAGTGGTGATGTCAATATTTTTCCAACCTCAATGTAACCATGGATCCCTAGTCCCTATGATATATCTAGGGACTCTCTTAGCTGCCTCCCAATCATTCTAGTGGGAGCATTCAAATTTCTACTTAGTTTTCTTACAATTGCGGTTATGTCCAAACGCGTACAATTCATGAAATATATTAGGTTGCCCACTACTTGTCTTTTAGGGATGGTTGAAACTGTGAGACCTCCATAAGTCCTTAGAGTGGATAGCTTCCAAGAAGCCTCTAGGATAACCCTGACCCCTTTGTGTTTCAGCAAGAACAACTCCCACCCTGGCAGACAAAAACTGTGCTCAACTTCACCCCTGTGAAGGTAAGACTCCCTTGAGTCGATAGCAAAAAGAATCTCTGAATTTTCTCCCCTGAGCAGTAAGTTATAGAGGGTCAAAGTTGACCTTTTGTACAGAAGCTCTCAAGGAGAGAGGGTCCTATCTCCTAATTTTTCTAAGTTGTATCTCTCTCACCGACTCTATCTACTGATGTACGGAGCCAATCAGATTACTCCTCCGTACACAAAAGTATAGCTGCCGGTGTACTTTCTGTACGAACATTGTACGACATGGCCTAAATGTCGACACGTGGTATATCCGAATTCCCTCCTTTAATCCTCGGAGATGCCGTGATCGAATGTCATTCCGCAACATGTCATCCAATGTGGCGATGACCAAAATCCGGCAAAATCATCTTCCGTGATCGCGACGTTTAATTCCGACCGTCCGATTAAATTCACATTTAATCGTAGCCGTAATAAATACATACGAGGTATTCGTTTCGCTAAAGAAATAAATGCGCAGTATTCGTTTTTTATCCGTACTGTAATCCGTACTTTAACATTAATGGATCTATGCCTCTAGTAAACAGTTTCAGTAAAATAAATAATCCTACGTGTTAATGTTTAACTAAATATCAAACCCTATATTATGTAACACTAGGTCTAGACTTAACGGATAAGGCTACCTGCTACCGGCAGCTTAGCGGCCGGTAGGTATCAGGATCAAATCCTGGAGGCAACACATATCCTTTTAGTAAATAAACCCCTTATGGTAAATAAACTAATAATTATATCCCGTAAACCTCTAGATAGCCTAGGTAGCCATGGCTCTAGCTTCCTCTCCAATTTCTAAGTGACTGCAACAAGTTTAAGAGTTAGAGAGAGAAGTTAGAGGTAGACTTCTTCAGCTTCTTTCTATATTTATATTTAGACCTAGAAAATACTTTAAACAGGACCATTAAATTCTACACTCCCCTTATTTTCTAGTCAATCTTTAATTTCAGACCACACTTCTCCCTGCAAAAAATTAGCTTAGGGGAAGGCACAAGTTTGGTCATCATATCTGCTACCATCTCACTATCAAGTCCGTACTCTAAACTGATTATTTTGTTTTCTACTTTCTCTCTAACAAAGCTAAGTCTAATGTCCATGTGTTTGGCTTTAAAATGATGTTTAGGATTGGCAGAAATAGCGATTGCTGCGTGATTATCACAAAAAAGATTTTGCACACCACTCTTAAGGTGACCAAGCTCACCAAGCAAAGACTTGACCCACATCAAGTAATTTACAGCAGAGCAAAAGGCCATATACTTAGCCTCCATGGTGGACTGAGCAATAATTTTTTGCTGTTTGCTACTCAATAGCAAGCCCCATCACCCACATATAATACATATCCAGAAGTGCATCTCCTTATCAGAGCATCACCATAACTGGCATCACTCCAACTAGTGGTGTCAGTATTCTCCCCACCCAAATGCAACCATAGATCCCTAGTTCCTATCAAATATCTAAGGACTCTCTTAGCTGCCTCCGAATCCCTCTTAGTGGGAGCATTAAGACTTCTACTCAGCTCTTCTACAGTTGCAACTAAATCCGGCCGGGTACAATTCATAAAATAGATTACACTTCCCACTACTTGCCTGTAAGGAATAGTCTGCATGAACTTCTGTTCTTCAGAAGATAATTCCTTGTCTAAGACTATGACTCCTTCTTCCTCACTCTCTTTAATTCCCTTCTTCAACTCCATTGGAGTTGTACAACTATTAGCTTTATCCATCTGAAATATTTCAAGCATGTTCCCTATTGCTTCTTTTTTAGTCAATCTTATAATCTTTCTTTTTGGGTCTCTTTCTACTTGAATTCCCAAAATATATTTTGCTTCCCCCATATCTTTCATTTCAAATCTCCTTTTAAGATCGGTTTTATGTTTATTAATTTTTTCAATTGATTTACTTAAAACAAGCAAATCATCAACATAAATTGCAATAAATATAATACCTTCCTCATCTTCAAAAACATAGATTGAGTGATCTAAGCTGATCCGGATATATCCGAGACCAGTAAGAAACTCATCAAGCTTCTTATTCCACTGTTGAGGCGCTTGTTTAAAACCATAAAGAGATTTAATTAGTCGGCATACCTTACTCTCCTCTCCTTCCTCCACAAACCCTTCGGGTTATCGCATGAAGATCTCCTCTTCTAATTCTCCATGCAAAAAGGTTGTCTTGATGTCCATCTGGTGCACTTCTATGTCTTCTGCTGCTGCCAGACTGAGAAGTATGGGGACAGAGGGAAATCTGACGAGCGGGGCAAAGATTTCCTCGTAGTCAATTCCCTACTTTTGTGTAAATCCCTTTGCCACTAATTTGGCCTTGTAGTGCTCGATTGTGTTATCTGGGTTCAGTTTAATATTAAAACCCACTTACAACCGATTGGTTTTCGGTTAGGTGGACAATCCACCAGCTCCCAAGTATTGGATGACATTATTGAGGCCATCTCCTCATTGATGGCTGTCTTCCACCGGATTCTTTTTGGACAAGTCATCGCCTCTCCATAAGTCTGAGGTTCGTCTTGATGAGATAGTTTTGTTATCTTGTTATTAACCTATTTTTCTTGCTATCTTTTGCTACTTCTCCTTCCTCCCTCAAAATCTGAGGTCGGAATAGATGGTTCTCGTGGATTCTTTCGAACAATCTTGGCTTCTCCCATATCTTTTGATTCCGAATCAATTTCCACCACGTCTTCCGCTTTGGGTAGAGTTGTCACTGGAGTTTCCACAGCCGAGTCTTTTTCATTCTGATTATTTACTGCAAAAATGTCATATTCTCTAAAACTTGGATAGTTAGGAAGCTCAAAGTCATCAGAATTTTCTGACTCAGAGCTGATTTTTACTGACTTTGTATATTTGAAAGGATCCACAGATTTTCCTTCATCCATAACTACTAGATGCTTTACTAAGATTATATCTTCCTTTTTGAGATCATAAATTCTATATCCTTTAACATCCTCATGAAACACTGAGACCTCCATAAGTCCTCCGAGTGGACAGCTTCCAAGAAGCCTCTAGGATAACCCTGACCCCTTTGTGTTTCAGCAAGAACAACTGCCACCGTGGCAGACAAAAACTCTGACCAACTTCACCCTTGTGAAAGTAAGACTCCCCTGAGTCGATAGGAAAAAGAATCTATAAATTTTCTCCCCTGAGCAAGAAGATATGGAGGGTCAAAGTTGACCTTTTGTACAGAAGCTCTTTGAGATAGAGGGTCCTATCTCCTATTTTTTCTAAGTCCTATCTCTCTCACGGACATTATCTACTGATGTACGGAGCCAATGAGATTACTCTGTACACAAAAATACAGCTGCCGGTGTACTTTCTGTACAAACATTGTACGACATGGCCTAAATGTCGACACGTGGTATATCCGGATTCGCTTCCGTAATCCTCGGAGATGCTGTTGGAAAGAGGTAATTAATAGTTCACTTCCCTATTTTAGTTTTGTTTTAAAGAAAGAGAGTAAGGATCAAAGGCGCGCCATAGCTGCCGCCATATTTAGAAAGTGGCAGCTTTTGCAGTTAATGGTATTTTGGCTATAATGATGATTAGGTCTAGATTTGAACCTGTGACCTTTAGATTCTTTATAGCCTAACCCCTTAACCATTAAGGCGTTACGAAACGATACACGTGACGGGTTTCATAAATATATAAATATTAACGAAACAGCTAATTAACAGCAGACTAACCAAAATGAGCAATTTCTGCATGTACGCGAATCTGAACCGTGTAAAATATGTTTTGATCGGACGGCCGGCATTATAGCCGCCACGCGAAGTGAGCTTTTCGGCGGCTTACGGATATAGCGTCACGCGGTGCCACGTGGCGCCACATTATTTGATACCGGAGAAGATGGGAGGAGGAACCATGGCTTCCGATATGACAGGTGTCACCTTGTAGACCTTGTCGTACAATAGTTGTACAATAAGTACATCGCCCATTGTACCTTCTTGTACTTTATAGTGTTCCTATTGGACTAGGGTTTAATAGTAGGTAGTCGTGAGTAGGCAGACCGAGACTTAGTAATATCTAGGTACCTCTCTCTCTAAGAGAGCTTGTAACTATAAAGGTCATCTTTGACCAGCCATAACTTACTGCTCGGGTGAGCAAATTCAGTGATTTTTTTTGCGTTTGACTCAGGGGAGTCTTATCCTTACAAGGGTGGGAGTGGTTAGAATATTTGTGTGCCTGGGCGGCGCTTATACAGCGGGAAAGTAGAAGGGGCAAATATTATCCTAGAGGCTTTACATAGGCTGCTCATTCTGTGGGTCAATGGAGACCACAAAATTTCAGGTTATGGGCCCACCCTCTAGGGTGCCCATATTTGATGGATCAGACTTTCTTTATTTTGAAATGATGATGGAGGGAGAACTATTTGAGAAGAATTTAGGGGGCATAGTGTCTAGACAAATTCGATGCCCATCTCCACCTGGGTTTGGAGGGACACATTTTTCTGGCACCTCCGCCTCTACAGTTGGTAGAACAGCTGCCACCATCACCGAGGATGAAGATGAGGAAGGAGAAGAGATTGTCATGGAAGGAGAAAAGGAAGGAGTTGCAACTCAAGTAACACCATTGCCGAAGGCGATATCGGCAGCAGCACCACCAGCAACAACGACAAGGGTTTCAGACCGAAAGATCAGAGTATGAAAAGTGGAACTACAAAGACAAGGTTGCTAAGCTCTTAATTCTTAAAAGTGTAGCAAAGGGCATTGCCATTCCCCTTATGCATGTCAAATCTTCATCTCAGATTTGGATATCACTAGTTAACAAATATAAGAGTGGATCATTGCAGCAGCAACATTTGGCAAAAAATATGATTGCAGCTTATACTTATAAGGGAGGAAGTTTGGATAATTATTGCAATGATTTAGGAGCATTGTTTGGAGAGTTAGAGAGTGCAGGTAACTCATGGTCTGAGAGACAAAGAGTGAACACATTAATGATGAAACTACCTGAAGAGTATGAGAATATCATTAACCGATTGCAGGACATAGGAGATAGCAATTGGAATTCGGATGACACTGTGGGAATGATTTTAGTGAAAGAAAGCACCATAGAGCTTAGGAGAGGGAGTCCAAGTGTCCAAGCATTGTCTGCAGGAGGTGATTGGCGGAAGCGTGATGAGGAGAGAGGGAAAGATCCTTATCGAAACTTTAGTGGAAGAGGAGAAGGAGGTGGCAGATTTGATAGACAGGGGAGAGGAACTTCTCGAGGAGGATTATGTCACTTCTGCAAGAAACCGGGACACTATATGGCAGATTGTGTCAGACTTGCAGATCTTCGACTGAAAGATGGCCAAGGAACCTCAAAGGACAGAGGAAAGAAAAAGGCTTTCCTGACTCAAGTTCTTGATGAGGAAGTGGAAGAAAAAACTGAACCTGAAGAGGAGCTTGAGGAGCTTCTCCTTAATCCGAAAAACACTGAAAAGCATGTCGACATTCCACGGAGACAAAAGTGTGCTTTCGGAGGTAAGAGGGATCCACCCGAGGATGGGTGGATCATAGACTCAGGGGCTTCAATGCATATGTGCAAAGATAAGCGGTGGTTCACTAAACTGAGAAAGATCCCAACAGTTGAGATAGAGTACGGAGATGGTAGAGTAGAAACCACAAGTCTTGTTGGAACTGTTGACTTGAAGGTTCTAGTTGATGGAAAGGCCTCAATTGTAACACTCTCAGACGTTCTTTACATTCCACAACTTAGCAAGAACCTAGTCTCAACAACTGTCCTAGATGAAAAGGAGTTTGAAACAGGAACTAGGAAAGGAATCTTCACAGCAAGCTTTGATAATGAGGTTTATTTCATAGCTGAGAAGGGCAGTCAAGGAATGTTCAGAATTGTACTTTGCAATGAAAAGAGTGTTCTCTACTCGTGTGCAAGTGAGATGATGCTTTGGCATAAAAGGTTGGGGCATGTGCATCTAGATAGATTAAAGAAAATGAAGAAAAATGGAATAGTGGAGGGTATTACTTTTGAAGATGATTAGACCTTTGATGATTGTAGTGGATGTGCCCAAGGGAAGATTCATAGACTTCCATTTCCAAAGGCAACCACATTTAGGAGAGAGAAAGTATTAGATCTAGTTCACACTGATGTTTGGGGACCTGCTAGGTATGCCTTACATGGGGGGAAATGATGGATGTTAACTATCACAGATGATTGGTCTAGATACACGAAGGTATACTTTCTCAGACATAAGTCAGAGGTATTAAGATGTTTCAAAGAGTATAAAGTATGGAGTTAAAAGCTACATGAAACCTCAATAAAAGAGATAAGAAGTGATAATGGGAAAGAATACACCTCAAGGGATTTTGAAGAATATCTTAAAGAAGAAGGAATTCATCATGAGAAAACTGTTCCCTATAATCCGGAACAAAATGAAGTAGCAGAAAGAGTGAATAGAAATTTAGGAGATATGTCCAGAAGTATGTTAAGTGATAAGAGGATAGGGCTACAGTTTTGGGCTGAGTCTATGAACTATGCTAATTTCATCAAAAATAGAGTCCTAACTTCAGCAAATAAGGAGGAAACTCTGTATGAGAGGTGGACAGGAAGAAAGCCTGATTTGTCTAGTTTGAGAGTGTTCGGAAGTCAAGTCTACAGTTTGGATTCCAATAAGACTAAATGGAAGTTAGAGGGAAGAGGGAAACCAGGATATCTTGTAGGATATGATGAGAGCACAAAAGGATACCGAGTGTATGACTTGAAAAAGAGAGATATAATTTTGGTAAAACACATAATGGTGATGAATGAAGAGAAGTCCATTGATCCATTCAAATATTATAAGGAAGTCAAAATCAGATTTGAAACGGATCAGTTTTCTGACTTTGACTTTGAAAATGAAGAGAAGGAAGAGGGAGAAAAAGAAAAATCTGTAGATTTACCAAAGGAGAAGGAGGAAACGACAACATCCGAGGCAACGCCACAATACGAAGTGGAAACCGATGAGGAACTTGATGAGACACCGGAATTGGAATATAGGGAAGGTGAAAATTTCCCAAAACGAAACCCAAGGATGCCTTCCATACCGGCGTCCAATTTTGAAGGGGGAAGAAGAAGTAGTAAACGACATCAAGAAAGACATTTAAATAACCAACTCACAAAGATGTCTCACCCAGATGAACCTCAAACATACTTAGAGGCCATAAACACTCCAGAAAGTAGCCGGTGGATCACAGCTATAAATGAAGAAATGGCCTCTATCATGGAAGCCAATACATGGGAGTTGGTAGATTGTCCACCGGACCGAAAACGGATCGGATGAAAGTGGGTGTTTAAACTTAAATTAAACCCGGATAATACCATTGAGAGGTACAAAGCTAGGTTAGTTGCAAAAGGTTATACACAGAAAGAGGGGATAGACTACGAAGAAACCTTTGCACTTGTAGTCAGATTTCCTTCTGTTAGAATCCTTTTAAGTATAGCCGCAGCGGAGGATATGGAAATCCACCAGATGGATATTAAAACTGCCTTTTTGCACGGAGAGTTGGAAGAAGAAATTTACATGAGGCAACCGGAAGGATTCGTGGAAAGTGGGGAAGAAAACAAAGTTTGCAAACTGATAAAATCACTCTATGGGCTTAAGCAAGCCCCGCGATAGTGGAATATAAAGCTCGACAAATTTCTGACCAATTTGGGGTATATCAGAATTAGTTCAGATCACTCTATATATTTATTTGAGGATGAGAATTGAGTGATATTTATGTGGATGATTTGTTGGTCTTAAGCAAGTCCTTAGATAAAATTAACAAACTAAAACGGGATCTTAGAAGCAGTTTTGATATGAAAGATCTTGGCGAAGCAAAGTACATTTTGGGAATTCAGATGGAGAGAGATAGAGGGAATAGAATTATAAGACTCACTCAAAAAGAAGCAATCGGTAATATGCTAGAAAAATTTCAAATGGAGAAAGCAAACGGATGTACTACTCCCATGGATTTGAAGAAAGTGAGTGAGGGGAGTGAAGAGGGAGAAATATTCATCATTAATGATGAGATGGACGAGATACAAAGAAAATTTATGGAAAATATCCCTTATCGGCAGATTGTAGGCAGTTTAATTTATTTTATAAACTGTACCCGTCCGGATATAGCTGCAACTGTAGGTGTCCTTAGTAGAAATCTAAATGAACCAAGAAAGAGAGATTGGGAGGCTGCCAAAAGGGTGATGAGGTATTTGGTGGGGACAAGGGAATTATGGTTGCATTTGGGAGGGGAGCACACTGACATCACCACTTGGAGTGATGCCAGTTATGAAGATGTGCCTTTAAGGAGGTGTACGACTGGATATGTGTTGCAAATTGGATCCGGTGCATGTTGTTAGAGTAGCAAGCAACAAAAAGTAGTTGCTCAGTCCACTATGGAGGCTGAATACATGGCTTCCTGTGCTGCCACCAAAGAATTAATGTGGGTTAAATCTCTTCTTGAAGAACTTCGGTTCATAAAGTCTGGAACTCAAAATGTTTTTTGTGATAATCAAGCTGTTATCTCGATTGCAGCTAATCCGAAACATCACTTCAAAGCTAAGCATATGGATATTAGACTAAGCTTTGTCAGAGAGAAGGTAGAAAATAAAATTATTAAACTGGTTCATAAAACTGATAGAGAAATGATTGCAGACATGATGATAAAAGCAGTGCCTTCCCCTAAGTTGATTTATTGCATAGAAAACTGTGGATTAAAATTGAAAAGTGACTAGTAATTAAGGGGAGTGTTGAAAAGAGGTTATTAATAGTTCACTTCTCTATTTTACTTTTGTTTTAAAGAAAGAGAGTAAGGATTAAAGGCGCGCCATGGCTGCCGCCATATTTAGAAAGTGGCAGCTTTTGCAGTTAAGGGTATTTTGGCTATAATGATGCCTAGGTCTAGATTTGAACCTGTGACCTCTAGATTCTTTAAAGCCTGCCGCCTTAACCATTAAGGCGTTACAAAACGATACACGTGACGGGTTTCATAAAAATATAAATATTAACGAAACAGCTAATTAACAGCAGACTTACCAAAATGAGCAATTTCTGCATGTACGCGAATCTGAACCGTGTAAAATATGTTTTGATCGGACGGTCGGCATTATAGCCGCCACCCGAAGTGAGCTTTTCGGCGGCATACGGATATAGCGTCACGCGGTGCCACGTGGCGCCACATTATTTGATACCGGAGAAGATGGGAGGAGGAACCATGGCTTCCAATATGACAGGTGTCACCTTGTAGACCTTGTCGTACAATAGTTGTACAATAAGTACATCGCCCATTGTACCTTCTTGTACTTTATAGTGTTCCTATTGGACTAGGGTTTAATAGTAGGTAGTCGTGAGTAGGCAGACCGAGACTTAGTAATATCTAGGTACCTCTCTCTCTAAGAGAGCTTGTAACTATAAAGGTCATCTTTGACCAGCCATAACTTACTGCTCGAGTGAGCAAATTCAGTGATTTTTTTTGCGTTTCACTCAGGGGAGTCTTGTCCTCACAAGGGTGAGAGTTTTCAGAATATTTGTGTGCCTGGGCGGCGCTTATTCAGCGGGAAAGTAGAAGGGGCAAATATTATCCTAGAGGCTTTACATAGGCTGCTCATTCTGTGGGTCAATGGAGACCACAGAATTTCAGATGCCGTGATCCAATGTCATTCCGCCACGTGTCATTCGATGTGGCGATGACCAAAAACCGTCGAAATCCTCTTTCGCGATCTCGACGTTTAATTCCGGCCGTCCGATTAAATTCATATTTAATTGTAGCGGTAATAAATACATACGCGGTATTCGTTTCGCTAAAGAAATAAATGCGCGGTATTCGTTTTTTATCCGTAACGTAATCCGTACTTTTACATTAATGGATCTATGCCTCCCGTAAACAGTTTTAGTTAAATGAATAATCCTACATGTTAATGTTTAACTTAATATCAAACCCTATGGTATGTAACACTAGGTCTAGACTTAACGGATAAGGCTACCGGCAGCTTACTAGTCAACAAGTACCAGGATCAAATCCTGGAGGCAACACATATCCTTTGAGTAAATAAACCCATAATGGTAAATAAACTAATAATTATATCCCGTAAACCTCTAGATAACCTAGGTAGCCATGGCTCTAGTATCCTCTCCAATTTCTCAGTGACTGCGACAAGTTTGAGAATTTGAGAGAGAAGTTAGAGGTAAACTGCCTCGGCTACTTTCTATATTTATATTTAGACCTAGAAAATACTTTAAAAAGGACCATTAATTTCTACAATGGTCAGCATAAATCTTTTCTCTTCCGGGCCTACCTTATCATTTAATATTTAAACTCCCTCTTCCAGAATTCCTTCACTTACCTTCTTTAATTCCATAAGAGTGGTACAACTATTAGCTTTATCTATTTGGGAGTTTTCTAACATATTTCCAATAGTCTCTTTTTGAGTTAATCTTATTATCTTTTTATCTCTGTCTCTCTCTACCTGAATTCTAAAAATATACCTTGCTTCTCCCATATCATTCATCTCAAATCTTCTTTTTAGATCATTTTTCAACTTGTTTATTTTATCCATAGATTTACTTAAAACAAGCAAATCACCAATATAAATTGCAATAAAAATAATTCCTTCCTCATCTTCAAACAAAAAAATTGAGTGATCTAGGCTGATCCCAATATATCCCAAACCTATAAGAAACTCATCGAGCTTGTTCTTCCATTGCCGAAGAGCTTATTTCAGCCCATACAAAGATTTGATCAATTGACATACCTTGTTTTCCTCCTCTTGCTCCACAAATCCTTCAAGTTGTCGCATAAAAATTTCCTCCCCCAACTCTTATGTAGAAAGGCCGTTTTGATGTCCATCTCATGCACTTCCATATCTTCTACTGCCGCCATATAGAGAAGTATCCGAACCGAAGGGAATTTGACGACCGGAGCAAAATTCTCCTCGTAGCCAATTCCCTCTTTCTAGGTAAATCCCTTCGCTACTAACCTAGCCTTGTAGCGGTCAATGATGTTATCCGGGTTGAGTTTCAGCTTAAATACTCACTTACACCCAATTGGCTTCATGTCAGGAGGACAATCCAACAATTTCCATATATCGGCCACCATAATTAATTCCATCTCCTCATTAATGGTTGTTTCCCACCAGTTTCTCTTAGGACAAGTCATTGCCTCATTATAAGTTTTATGTTCATCAAGGTGAGACTGTTCGGTTACCTTATTGTTAACTTGTCTCTCTTGCATTCTTTTGCTGCTTCTTCTTCCTCTATCAAACTCGGTTGGTGGAATAGATGGCTCCCTTGGATTTTTCCAAACAGTTTTTACTTCTCCCCTATCCTTTGATTTTGGGTCGATTTCCACCACCTCTTCCGTTTTGGTTGGAGTTAATAATAGGGGTTTCACATTTGGGTACTTCTCGATCTGATCTATATTTGCAAGATCATCATCTCTTTGAAATCCTAGATAGTAAGGAAGCTCAAAGTCATCTGAATTTTCTACCTCAAATATTATTCTGACAATCTTTCTATGCTTAAAAGGATCGATTTTTCTTTATCCATAACCACCAGATGCTTCACTAGGATTATATCCTCTCTTTTGAGATCATAGACTCTTTATCCTTTTTTATCTTTATCATATCCTAGTAGATATCTTGGTTTTCCTTTTGGGTCGAACTTCCAGTTTGACCAATCTGTGTCTATATTGAAAACTTGACTACCGAAAACTTTTAACTGTGAAACATTTGGTTTTCGGCCTGTCCATCTCTCATACGGTGATTGGTCTTTTAATGCTGAAGTAAGAACTCTATTCTTGAGATATTTTGCAGAGTTCATTTTTTCGATCCAAAACTTGTATCCTATCTTCTTATGCGACAATATACTCGTAGCACTATCACTCGTTGTTCTATTTAATCTTTCAGCTACACCATTCTGCTTAGGATTTTCAAGAACTATCTTTTGATGTTGCAATCAATCTTCTCTCATAAAATCCTCAAAGTGGTTAGAGGTATACTCTCCAACATTGTCACTCCTTACTCTCTTGATTGAGGTTTCATGGATTTTTTCACTCCCTGCTTTATATTGCTTAAAACATTCCTGAGCCTCTGACATATTTTTCAAAAAATACACCCTAAAATACCGAGACCAATCATCGGTGATAGTCATCATAAATATCTTCCCCCCAGGTGATGACACTCTGGCTGGCCCCCAAATATCTGTGTGTACTAAATCTAGAATTTCTTCTCCCTTATAGGTGGTTGTTTTGGGAAAGGGTAATCTTTGTGCTTTACCTTAAGCACATATGTAGAAATTGATGGTTCTTTTAGTATTTTCTAGGTCTAAAATAAAGTGCAGAAAAAAAAGCCAAGGCGGTCTGTATCTAACTTCTCTCTCTAACTCCCACACTTGTTGCAGTCACTGAGAAGTTGGAGAGAGAGCTAGTGCCATGGCTGCCTATGCTATCCAGAGATTTACGGGGTAGTAAAGTAGTCAATTTACTAAAAGGAAAGTTGTCTCCTACAGCATTTGATCGTGGTACCTACGGATAGATAATGCCGCCGATAGTCGGTAGCCTCATCCATTTAGCCTATGATTAGTGATTAACAATATAGGGTATAAAAAATATATAAACGTTAACATATAGGCTAATTCATTTAACGACAACTATATACGAGATACATAGAGTCAGTTATGAAAAGTACGGATTAGAAGTACGCACAATAAACAAGTACTGAGCATTTGTTTCGATAGTGAAATAAATACATTGCAAATATTTATGACGGCTATGATTGAAATCGACATTCAATCGGACGTTCGAAAATAATGACGAGATCGCGGAAGAAGATTTCGGCGGTTTATGGTCGCCACCATGTCGGATGACACGTGGCACCACGACATTGGATTTCACCATCTCCGGGGATTACGGAAACGAATCCAAAAAAGACACGTGTCGACATTTTGGTCATATCGTACAATGTTCGTATATAAAATACACCGGCAGCTGTACCATTCTCTACGGTAGAGTAATATGATTGGTGTTGTACATCAGTAGATAGAGTTTTAAAGAGAGATAGGACTTCGAAAATTTTGGTAGATAGGACCCTCTCCCCCAGAGAGCTTCAGTACAAAAGGTCAAAATTGACCCTCCATAACTTACTGCTCTGGGGAGCAAATTCAAAGATTCTTTTTGCTATCGACTCATGGGAGTCTTCCCTTCACACAGGTGAAGGTAGTCAAAGTTTTTGTTTGCTAGGGTGGCAGTTATTCGTGATGAAAAACAAAAGGGTCAAGGTTATCCTAGAGGCTTCGTGTGAGCTGCCTACTTTGAGGTCATATGGAGGACTCACAGTTGCAACATCCACTACAATCACGTAGATTCTCACTTTTATTGAGCTATATCCCTTCACCTACTCTCACCTTTTCATCTCTCTTAACAATTCTAGATTCACATGCCCAAGCCTGTTATGCCATAACATTATATCATAAATACCTGTATAATTAAGTTTCTTCTTTTCATTACTTAAAATCAGCCTAAACATCCCTTGGCTACCTTTTTCAGCAATAAAATAAACTTCTCCCTCAAACTAGTGGTAAAGACTCCTTTCCTAGTGCTAGTATCAAAACCCTTGTCATCTAATAGAGATGTAGAGTTAAGGTTTTTTTTTCAGCTCCGGAATAAATAATACATCGGAGAATGTAACTATAGATATCTTTCCTTCTACTAACACTTTCAGATCTACTGATCCTACAAGAGTATTAATGACTATCCCCCCATCCCCGTACTCTATCTCTATGGTGGGAATCTTTCTTATCTTAGTGAACAATTGTTTATCCTTACATATGTGCATGGATGCACGTGAATCTACAATACAGCTTGCTTCACCTTTCAATTCAGCGAAAGCACATTTATGATTTCGTGGAATTTCGACCTCATTTTTCACTTCCAGCTCCTCATCCAATAGGAGTTCATCGTTCTCGTCCTCGGATTCCGCCTCATGTGCGCGTGTCACAAGGGCTTTTTTCTTTCATCTGGGGGGTCCATCGGTTTGCCCCTCCTTTAACGGCAGCTTGGTTAACCTAGTGCATTCAACCATATAACGCCGTGGTTTCCAACAAAAATTGCACAAACCCTTGGGAGTCCTTGGTCCGAACTCTTGAAGCTGATTTTTCTGCCTCTTCCCTTGATAATATCCAACCACGATCTTATAATCATTGTTCCTCCAATCAGTCTCAGCTACGAAGGCTTGCCCACTCTTTCCTCCCTTTCGGATCTCAAATGTATTCTCCCGAACAAGAATCATCCCTACCACTGAATTCCAAATCCACCTTGAGTCCGCCAAGTTCTGCACACGGTTGATTATATCCTCGAACTCATCGAGTAACTTCATCAATAAACACTTTATCTTCTCCTTTTCTCTAAATACTTTTCCAGCACTTTCTAGTTCCATGAAAAATGTAGTAAGTTTATTGCAAAAATCCAACATCTTTCCCCCTTTGTATACATATTCCTTAATTTTTTGATTAGCCAACTGTTGTGGCTGAATCGTACCACTTCTGTTCATCTCTATGAGAGCCACCCAAAGATCGGATGCCCTCTTTTTTGCAAATGAGGAGATGCAAGCCCTTGAGTAAAATGGCGGAGGATGAAGTGCTTTGCCCCCATATTGTTGAAGTCCCATGCATCAGTATCATTCTCCTTGTTCCTCGGAATAGGTGACATGAATGTCGAGCCAGTTGCTATTAGTGTGATCGTCTTCTTCTCTTTTCTCTTGTCCACCACCTCCCATTTCTTTGTCTCCTCCGTTAAAGATAGATCTGCATCTTTGGTGAATATGCTTTCTCCCAACCCTGGAGGGATCCCAAGACTTGATGGACGCCTCACTTGTCCACTCACTATTCCCTAAAACTATTTCTCACATAGAGCTCTTGTCATCATACTTTCGTAGTATATGAAGCCAACTCCATTGAAGATGGGCATTGTACAGGGTGGGCCCATAACCAGTAACTTTGAGACCTCCATAGGTCCTCAGAGTTGGCAGCTCACACGAAGACCCAAGGATAATTGTGACCCCTTTGTGTTTGAGCAAGTATAACTTCCACCCTGACAAACAAAAGATTTGACCATCTTCTTTTTTGTGAAGGTAAGACTACCTTGAGTCTATAGGAAATAGAATCTATGAATTTACCCCCATGAGCAGTAAGTTATGAAGGGTCAAAGTTGACCTTTTGTACAGAAGCTCTCTAGGAGAGAGGGTCCAATCAATCAAATTTTTCTAAGTCTTATCTCTCTCTAAAACTCTATCTACTGAACTACAGCACCAATCCCAATAGTGTATCGTACATAAAAGTACAGGTGCCGTTGTACTTTTTGTACAGTCATTGTACAACATGGCCAAATAGTCGACACATGTCAATTTCTGATTCGTTCATAGAATCCGTGGAGATGCTGTAATCCAATGTGATTGTGCCACGTGGCGATTGATGTGACATCGACCGCAAACCGCCAAAAACCTATTGCGCGATCTCGGCATGCTTTGTGGCCGTCTGATTAAGCCGGATTATAATCGTGGCCGTCATAAATACTTGCACAATATTTGTTTCGCGTTCGAAACAAAATGCGCGGTATCCGTTTCGGATGTGCCGTACGCCCTACACTACAAACTGTATTTATGCCTAATATCCCCTTGAATGAAGATAGCCGACGTGTTAACATTTAACTAACTATCAAACCCTATATCATATATCTCTGGTTTAGACTAGTTCGCTAAGGGTACCGGCTACCGTCTGCTTTGGCGGACGGTAGGTATCAGGTTCAAATCTTGTGCCCGTCAAGTTTATTTTGTAAAAATCTACTAACCTAATATTTGTCCCCGTCGGGATAGCATAGGCGGCCATGGCTCTATCTCCCTTTTCAACTTTGAGTGACTGCGACAAGTGTGGGAGCTAGAGAGTGGAGTTTGAGGCAGACTGCCTTTGCTTCTTTTCTGCATTTTACAAAACCTAGAAAATACTAAAATAACCTTTAATTCCTACAAATAATGCTTATTATGTTGGTGTTCCTAAGTTGATGATTTGGCATAAACGATTAGGGCAAGTGCATTTTGATAGATTGAGGGAAATGAAAAAGCTTGGGGTAGTAGAAGTCATTCAGTTGCGGGATAATGAAATGATGAATGATTGTAGTGGCTGTTCTCAAGGTAAGGCTCACAGCCTTCCATTTCCCAAAGCCGCCACATATAGAGGTAAGAAAGTACAAGATCTAGTCCACACTGATACCTGGGGAAATGCGAAAGTGCCTTCGGTTGGAGGAAAGAGGTTTATGTTGACAATAACTGATGACTGGTCTACATACTATAGAGTGTACTTCCTAAAAACAAAGTTTGAAACATCAACTTACTTCAAAGAATATAAAGCTTGGAGTGAGAAGTTTTATAAGAACCCCTATTAAGAGGATAATGAGTGATAATGGGGGGGAATATACCTCTAACTAGTTTGAGTAATACTTGAGAGATGAGGGAGTTCAGCACCAGAAAACCGTACCATATAACCCGGAACAAAATGGGGTAGTTGAGAGGTTGAACCGAACACTAGGAGATAGTGCATGTAGTATGTTGGCCGACAAAAATATAGGAAAGAGACAACCTCTCTCTCTTACCTTCAGTGACTACAACAAGTATGGGGGCTAGAGAGCGGAGGTGGAGGCAGGCTGTCCGTCCTTTTTCTTTTCCTTTTATAAAAACATATTTAAACCTAGAAAATACTCTAAAAATCTATAAATTTCAACTGTTCCTCCTCCCATCTTCTCTGGTATCCAATAGTATGGTGCAACGTGACGTCGCGTGACGCTATTCCCAAAGGCCGCTGAAAGTTTATTGCGAATGGCGGCTGCAATTGTGGCCATTCGATCATTTGTATTTATGCGGCTTTGATTCGCTTCCATGCATGAATTGATTAATGAGTGTTTTTGTTAGTCTGCTGCAAATTAGTCCGTTTAATAAATAGACGAATATGCGTGAAACGTAATACGAATATCGTTTCGCTAGTGCCTTAATGGATAAGGCTTGGGTCTAGATAGTTAACCGTAGACCTTGGTTCAAATCCAGCCAGAGGCAATATTTTGCTACAAATAGTAAAATACCTTCTATTTCATTCTGCCTCCTTCTAAGTGGCGCGGCAGCCATGGCGTGCCTTTCGTTCTCTCTTTCTCTCTCTTTACATTCTAACTACAATATAGAAGTGAACTATTAATTACCTCTTTTCAACAGTATGTTTCCAAAAATGAATGTTGACAAAGCCAAGAGTTGATCCTGGTACCTACAATCCGTCAAGGAATGCAATAACTAGTAGCAATATCTATTTACTCTAGAGCTAGTACTAGAACATGTAGGGTTTGATAAATATTTAAATAGTTAAATGTGGACTAGTTCATTTAACGGAAAATATTAACGTAGTGCATAGATACAGTTATACATACTATAGAGCATAGTTTAAGGTATTGTATGAAACGGATACCGCGCGTTTATTTCGACCGCGAAACAAATACTGCGCGTCTATTTTCAACGGTTAGAAATATAGCCGGATTTGATCGGACGGCCACGATAAGCGCTGCGATCGCGAAATATGTACTTTTGGCGTTTTATGGTCATCGCCACGTCAAATGACACGTGGCATCTCAACATTGGATTGCACCGAATCTGGAGATTACGGGAACAAATACGGATATGACATGTGTCGTCATTTCGGCCATATCTTACGATGGTCGTACAAAAAGTACACCAACACATGTACTTTTATGTAAAGCACAGTAAAGTGATTAGTGCCGTACGTCAGTAGATAGAGTCTTAGAGAGAGATATGACTTGGAATATTTCTGGTAGGTAGCCTCCTCTCCCAGGGGGCATCTTGTATAAAAGACATACTTTGGCTAGCTATAACTATCAATTTACTTGAACATTTTCAGTGATTCATTTTGCTGCGGACTCAAAGGAGTCCATGCTACGCAAGGGGGTAATTGGTCAGAGTTTTTGCCTGCCAGGGTGGCTGCATTTCTAAGGGGAATTCAAAGTGGGTGAATATGTTCAAAACTCATATTCTAACTTTGCATTCTGTGGTGGAACTGAGCACAGAGAAAGTCTTAATTCACACGGGTGAAGCTCTATTGGGGTTCTGATTATCAAAGGGTCAAACATTTGGGTTTTTTATTAACTTCGAGTCGACACTATCTAGATAAGCTTCCTTGGACTTGCGAATTATATGGGGGGAATGGACCCCCTAGAATTAAATATTCCTCTCTCTTCACTCCCCTCAAACACTTTCTTTAGATCCATGGGAGTAGAACATCTGTTTGCTTTTTCCATCTGAATTTTTTTTAGCATATTACCGATTGCTTCTTTCTGAGTGAGTCTTTAAATCTTATTCCCTCTATCTCTCTCCATCTGAATTCCCAAAATGTACTTTGCTTCGCCGAGATCTTTTATATCAATACAGCTTCTAAGATCCCGTTTTAGTTGTCTAATCTTAGCTAACGACTTGCTTAAGACTAACAAATCATCCCTATAAATAGCAATAAATATCACGTTATTCTCATCCTCAAATAAATGTATGGAGTGATCTGCACTAATTCTGGTATACCCCAAACAGGTCATAAATTCGTCTAGCTTTATATTCTATTGTCGTGGGTGTCATGCCGCATTTTGTTGGTTGCACGCGCAAACGATATCATGCCCGCACGCGCGATATTCGGCGTTCGCGCACTATATAATGCACGCAAGCGAGGTATTTCGGATGCACTCACGGTATATCGCACGCACGCGCGGTATTTTGCCTGCACGCGCGGTATTTTGCATGCACGCGCGTTTTAAGCCATGCTTGCGCGATTTTATGCATGCACACGCGATTTCATGCATGCACGCACGATTTTATACACGCACGCCTAGCTTTTTCGTTCGCACGTGCGAAATTTCGCGTCACTTTATTTATTTATATGTTTTTTAAACCGTACTAATTTCGTGTGATACTTTTCATTTTGTGCGCACGTATTTCGATTTCGAGTATTTCGTGCGGTATTCTTTGTTTCGTGCATATGCTTGTGATTTTGATATATGGACGCGGAGTATCGTTTGCCGCCGAATCGCGATTTCCGGGAGTATTGGTGATGCTTCGATTCCTTCTATTTATTTAAGTCGGGAACCCATGTAGGTTTGCGCATACATGTAGTTAGGAAGGGTTTTTACCCTTGGACAGTGGATTTTGTCAGGCGTACGGCAGATGATGTTGGCCGTCTATTGGCCAACATCTTATGTAGTGTCATGCATGTAAAGTAGGCTAAACGTAGGCTAGTTTTGCTTAGGCCTAGTGTAGCTCCTACTTAGGCTAATTCTCACACTTAGGGAATTTTAGCTTTTGGACAAGAATTTTCTCATGGCGGTTAAGCTTCTCTCTTGCTCTCTCTCACAGATTGCTCACGTTTTCTCTCTCTTATTGCTAGCTAGTTGTAGAGGCTAGATAGGTTAAGAACATTTACCTTTGTTTTCTGCCCGCGCTTTATAATCCACACGGCTCAAAGCCAAGTCCGGAAGGTTTCCCTCCAACTTGCGTCATTTTTGGGAAGTGGTGGAGTGAAGTTCGTGTGGAGAGGCATCCAGATCTAGCTGCGCCTTCTACGGGCAGCAGAACATTTTGGAGTGTTTGTGTTTGTTTTGTTTGCATTTCGGTTGGGAGTGGGGAAGTGAATTTTGACCGGTTTTGGGAATTTTCTTTGTTTGGTTGAAATTGTTTATTTGCTTTGCTGCCTCTTCGAGATAACTCTTGTAGAGAATACGATAGAGACCCGAGAGCCTAGTGGCTACCTCGTGGCTTAGTATTCTTGTCTCCAAGGATTAAAGAAGCGAATTTAGATATAACACGTGTCGACATTTAGGCCATGTCGTACAATATCTGTACATAATGTACACCGACAGCTGTACTTTTGTGTATGGAAGTGCAATATAATTGGTGCCGTACATCAGTAGATAGAGTTTTAGAGAGAGATAGGACTTAGAAAAATTTGTTAGATAGGACCCTCTCTCCCACAGAGCTTTTGTATAAAAAGGTCAACTTTGACTCTCCATAACTAACTGCTTAGGGGAGCAAATTCAGAGATTCTTTTTGCTATCGACTCAGGGGAGTCTTGCCTTCACAGAGGTGGAGGTGGTCATAGTTTTTGTCTGCTAGGCTGGTAGTTATTTTTGCTAAAACACAAAGGGGTCAGGGTTATCGTAGAGGCTTTTTGGAAGCCGTCCATTCTGAAAACCTATAGAGGTCTCAGAGTTGCATGTATACTATAGAAAGGTACTAGGGTCGATGTACTTTTTGTACGGGCTATGTACGACAAAGCCATGGAGTGGACGTCTGTCTCCTTCACACTTATCCTCGCGCCCCCCAGGATTCGCGCTTTTCAATGATATCTTGACACGTATTGACAAGTCCTGTCATGTTTGAAACCCCCAAGGCGGTCATTCTGAGATCTCGGCGATGATGAGGGCCGTCGGATCCAAATCGGCTTCTAATGCTTTCCGTTCAAAATAACAAATGTCCGATACATTTGTTTCGTGCATACTAAAACTCAACTAGTTTCTATGTCCTCAATGTGTTATTCCGTTAATCGAATAAATGATCTAGCTAGTGTTTAAATAGGTATCAAACCATATGTTTCCTAACGGACTACTACGACAGACCAGTAAGAGCTGACGGCTACGCCTCGCTTTGTCGGTCGGACGTTTGAGTCCTGTCGAACTCAACCTTTTTGTTGAGAGTGACTTAGGTCACTCTTTAGCCCTACCTAAAGAGCTAAGGCAGCCATGGCTCCACCGCCCTCTCTCTCCTTCAATGACTACAACAAGTATGGGGGCTAGAGAGAGAAGATGGAGGCAGGCTGCGTACGCTTTTTCTTTTAGCTTATTCTAATCAATTAAGACCTAGAAAATATCTCCGGTAAATCTAGTGATTTCAACAAGATCTACCAGGTAACATGACAGCCGCATCCAGTGAGCGTCCTACCTTTGTCTTGGTGGCGTGATATTTCACTATGGAGGCCGTGGTGCAACAACAACTTGATCGGAGACTACACATTTCCCTCGGACTGTCCACTCCTCAACCATCACCACCTCAGGCCTCCTCTCCTTCACCATCATTTTCTCTAGCTGCAGCAGTCCGTGGGTCACCGGACCCTCCTGTCTTACCCTACAAATACGACGTCCCCGCCTAAACACCTCCTCACAGGCACTCCCCATCTTCTTGCTCAGGAACTCCTCCTCCCGAGACCTCCAAGGGGCGGCCATGGAGATAAACACCTTTTCTTCAAAGCCCCCAATCGTCTCTGTCTCAGCCACAATCCATTCCCCAACATCCTTTGAACAGACCTCATCCCTCCATCCCATCGGCGGAGATGATTCTCAGGGAGGAACAAGCCTCTCTTAGATATAAAGGAGCAGACTATCAAACATTTCCTTCAAGAGCAAGACCTTCTTCAGCGAGGAACTTCTGTTGTAGCTAGCGCCCTTCCTTTTGGAGGAGGGTCCACTTCAAATCTCAAGACTTCAGATCCCGTAGCAATCTCACCGTCGTACTGCGTCAGTCCCACGTGATAGGCCTCACCATGGTTTACCAGTCGTATCGAGGAAGAAAGGAGTATGGGGGACATCTGGATCTTCACAGGGGAAACCTCGAGAATTACTTTTTCTGATTTTGAATTGCTGTGGAAATCTTTCACGCAGTCCAAAATTAAAAAATACAGGGGAGGGGCCATCCCAAGGGATTTTGAGACAACCTTTTTTCATATGATGGTCACCTATCTAGCCGGAGGCGCTTTGGCCAACTATAATGAGCGTCAACCCTTGCTGATGGCTCCTAACATCAAAATATCAAATCTGGCTCTTGACGCTAAAGCCCTTCTGGCCTCAGCCGACCTGCCTACCGCCGCAGCAGTTCGTGTCACCTCTACTTTCATTATAGACATGAAACTGCAAGCCTAAGGTAGGGCCTATGGCAACCATCTATAGGTCGTGCAAGCAGCCGAGGTAGCCACCCGAATGGATTACAACCCAATTTCTTAAACTACTCTTCTGGACGCTTGGAGACTCTTTTATACAGAAAGAAACGAAATTGCAATCAAGGAGTTCACAAAATTTCGATGTTTGAAAAATGAAACTCCGTAAACGTTGTTCAACCGCCTCTCAACCTCGGTCAGAAGACCAAGCTATCTACAATTGATACCCAAGCCATGGCAACCAAATACTATGTCGTTGTTCGACATTCATTCAGGCCAATAGGACAAGGAACTCTAGATAATTGAATCGCCAATTAGGCTATCCACCACAAGAATCCCATGGCTCAAGAAATTTCATTGACTTCAATGAAGTTATATGATCATTAAGTACATAGCAAGGCAAGGGAAAAGGTTGTTACTAGCAAAGTGCGAGCCAACTTTGCAGGTTTTAAGGGGGAATCCTCTCTTAACCAAGAGGAACAAACATAACTTTAAGCTTTGCGGAAGCTTAAAAGAAAACATGAAGTTGAGGCCAAAACCGAGTGCGCAATGGGTGCTGATGAAAAATTTTATCTATACAATTGCCTGAACTGGAACTAAACCGGTCACGGGTGGAAACGATGCCTTGGAAGCTCAATGCAGAACTGGCTATTAAGTAAAAGGAATTTGAGAAAAAACGAGCAGAAAGAACCCGGAAGCAGCAAGAACCGAGGCAGAGAGGCAGAGAAGGGGCCGACCGTTCACCAAAGAAACTTATAAACCTACCCCGCGCTCCGAATCTGCTAAGATGTCTCAATCCTAGAAACGACAAATCAGACTTCCTAAATATGACGATGCTCGAATCTCAAATGAGCTAAGGGGGAAATATACAACTGCGCGTTCAAAACGTGAGGCTTATGGGTTCATGGGCCTTAAAGAACGGCAATGTTTTTATAAGAATGGGGTCCCAAAAAAAATGATGCAATATGCCTTGTTCACGTGCGAAAGGGAAACAACCGTTAATCCTCTGCCATTGCAACTTTTGTATCATTGGGGACATTGATCTCCCGATAAACCGGGACCAAATAGACTGACGCCGGAACATATTATTCAGCAACAGAGTACTCAATTGGCCGCCATGGCAACAAAATTGGCCGCTCTCCGCTTGGGATCCAATGCCGGCGAACCTCAACCTCTGACGCCTACTCAAAAATTCCAAAAGCAAAAACAAGAACTCTTGTTTTTAGAAAGCTTTAGTCCTCTCTCTTTCTAGGTTGTGAGAGAGAAACAGAGCTGTTCATGACTCAGTTTATTTTTGGGAAAGTCCGGTTTAGTATTTGATGGAATTAGTGTGACAATGAAATTGGGAGCTCACTATTCAGTCACACTAGGGACACGCGTCGTCTGCTGCGAGGGAATGTTAGAGTATGTCCTCCGTGGACATTCATACATTCGGTTAAGACCACATCTGCAACTCTGAGACCTCCATAGGACCTCAGAGTATGCAACTCATACGAAGCCTCTAGAATAACCCTGACCCCTTTGTCTTTCAGCACGAATAACTCCCACCCTGGCAAACAAAAACTCTAAAAACCTTCACCCTTGTGAAGGCAAGACTCCCCTGAGTTGATAGCTTAAAGAATCTCTGAATTTGCTCCCCTAAACATTACATTATGGAGGGTCAAAGTTGATCTTTTGTACGGAAGCTCTTTGGAAGAGAGGGTCCTATCTACCATTTTTTCTAAGTCTTATCTCTCTCACTAACTCTATCTACTGATATATGGAACCAATCATATTACTCTTTCGTACAGAGAAGTACAGCTGCCGGTGTACTTTCTGTAGGGATACTGTACGACATGGCCTAAATGTCAACACGTGGTATATCGAGATTTGCTCCCTTAATCCCGGAGATGCTGCGATCGAATGTCATTCTGCCACATGTCATCCGATGTGGCGATGACTGAAAACCGCCAAAATCCTCTACCGTGATCTCCACATTCATTCCGACGGTCCGATTTAAATGCAAATTAAATCGTAGCCGTAATAAATACTTGCGCGGTATTCGTTTCACTATCGAAACAAATGCGCTGTATTTGTTTCTTGTCTAAACATTAATTTGTACTTTAACATAACCGAATCTATGTATCCTGTAAATAGTTTCCGATAAATGAATTTGTTAGCGTAGAAATGTTCATAAAATCATCATACCACATGTAATTTAACTTTGTCACAGACTAAATGGAAATAGCTACCGGCTACCGGCAGCTTTGACGGCCGGTAGGTACCAGGATCAAATCCTGGTTCCGACAGCTCTACTTTTAGTAAATTTGTAAATCAACTAATTTACTATTGTATGTCACCTAATCTACTACCCGTAAATCTCACGATACCATAGGCAGCCATGGCTCTAGCTTCATCTCCGCCTTTTAGTGACTGCAACGGTTGTCGGAGTTGAACAAAGAAGTTAGAGGCAGACTACCTTTGCTTCTTTTCTGTATTTTATTTTAGACCTAAAAAATACTAAATTTACCATCAATTTCTACACTCCTCTTATTTTCTAGTCAATCTTCAATTTCAGACCACACTTCTCCGTGCAGAAAATTAGCTTAGGGGAAGGCACAAGTTTGGTCATCATATCTGCTACCATCTCGCTATCTAGACAATACTCTAAACTGATTATTTTTTTTTCTACTTTCTCTCTAACAAAGCTGAGTCTAATGTCCATGTGTTTGGCTTAAAAATGATGTTTAGGATTGACAAAAATAGCAATTGCTGCCCGATTATCACCAAAAATTATGCACACCACTTTTAAGGTGACGAAGCTCACCAAGCAAAGACTTGACCCACATCAATTCTTTTACAGCAGAGCAAGAGGCTGAAACTCTGAGACCTCCATAAGTCCTCAGAGTGGACAGCTTCCAAAAAGCCTCTAGGATAATCCTGACCCCTTTGTGTTTAAGCAAAAATAACTGCCACCTTGGCAGACAAAAACTTTGACCAACTTCACCCCTGTGAAGACAAGACTCCCCTGAGTCGATAGCAAAAAGAATCTCTGAATTTGCTCCCCTGAGCAGTAAGTTATGGAGGGTCAAAGTTGACCTTTTGTACAGAAGCTCTCTGGGAGAGTGGGTCCTATCTTCTAATTTTTCTAAGTCCTATCTCTCTCACAGACTCTATCTACTGATGTACGGAACCAATCAGAATTGAGTTCCGTACGCAAAAGTACAGCTGCTGGTATACTTTATGTACGGACATTGTACGACATGGCCAAAATGTCGACACATGTCAAATCCGGATTCGGTGCCATAATCTCCGGAGTTTCCACAATCCAACGGAATTTTGCCACGCGTCATCCGATGTGGCGATGGCCACAAACCGCCGAAATCTTCCTCCGCGATCTCGGCGCTAATCTCGGCCTTCCGATTAAATTCGGCTTTAATCGTAGCCGTAATAAATACATGCGCGGTATTTGTTTCATTTACGAAACAAATGCGCGGTACTGATTTTTGTCCGTACCGTAAGTCGTACATTATATATTACTGGATCTATGTATCCCGTAATTCATTTCAGTTAAATGATTTATCGCACTTATACATATTTAAATAAATATCAAACTATATGCTATGTAACACTACTGCTAGACTTAACGGCTAAGGCTACCGGCTATTTCCTATCAGCCGGCCGGTAGGTACATGGATCAAATCCTGCCGCCGGCACATACCTTTTAATTAAATAAATAAACCCTAACATAAAATTCCCGTAAACCTCAGGATAGCCAAGGTAGCCATGGCTCTAGCTTCCTCTCCAATTTCTCAGTGACTGCGACAAGTTTGAGAGTTGGAGAGAGAAGTTAGAGATAGACTGCCTCGACTTCTATATTTCTTTTCAGACCTAGAAAATACTAATTAAACCATTAGTTTCTACACTCCCCTTATTTTCTAGTCAATCTTTAATTTCAGACCACACTTCTCCCTGCAAAAAATTTGCTTAGGGGAAGGCACAAGTTTGGTCATCATATCTGCTACCATCTCACTATCTGGTCTGTACTCTAAACTGATTATTTTGTTTTCTACTTTCTCTCTAACAAAGCTGAGTCTGATGTCCATGTGTTTGGCTTTAAAATGGTGTTTAGGATTGGCAGAAATAGCGATTGCTGCCTGATTATCACAAAATATTTTCTGCACACCACTCTTAAGGTGACCAAGCTCACCAAGCAAAGACTTGACCCACATCAATTCTTTTACAGCAGAGCAAGAGGCCATATACTCAGCCTCCATGGTGGACTGAGCAATAACCTTTTGCTGTTTGCTACTTCAACAGCAAGCCCCATCACCCACATATAATACATATCCAGAAGTACATCTCCTCATTGGAGCATCACCATAACTGGCATCACTCCAAGTAGTGATGTCAGTATTCTCCCCACCCAAATGCAACCATAGATCTCTAGTTCCTACCAAGTATCTAAGGACTCTCTTAGCTGCCTCCCAATCCTTCTTAGTGGGAGCATTTAGACTTCTACTCAGCACTCCTACAGCTGCAGCTAAATCCGGCCGGGTACAATTCATAAAATAGATTAGACTTCCCACTACTTGCCTGTAAGGAATAGTCTGCATGAACTTCTGTTCTTCAGGAGATAATTCCTCGTCTAAGACTATGACTCCTTCTTCCTCACTCCCCTCACTTCCCTTCTTCAATTCCATTGGAGTTGTACAACTATTAGCTTTATCCATTTGAAATTTTTCAAGCATGTTCCCTATTGCTTCCTTTTGAGTCAATCTTATAATTTTTCTTTTTCGGTCTCTCTCTACTTGAATTCCCAAAATATATTTTGCTTCCCCCATATCCATCATTTCAAATCTCCCCCTAAGATCGGTTTTCAGTTTATTAATTTTTTCCATTGATTTACTTAAAACAAGCAAATCATCAACATAAATTGCAATAAATATAAAACCTTCCTCATCTTCGAAAACATAGATTGAGTGATCTGAGCTGATCCGAATATATCCTAGACCGGTAAGAAACTCATCAAGCTTCTTATTCCACTGTCGGGGCGCCTGTTTCAAACCATAAAGAGATTTAATCAGCCGGCATACCTTAATCTCCTCTCCTTCTTCCACAAACCCTTCGGGTTGTCGCATGAAGATCTCCTCTTCTAATTCTCCATGCAAAAAGGCTGTTTTGATGTCCATCTGGTGCACTTCCATGTCTTTCCGCCGCTGCTAAACTGAGAAGTATGCGGACGGAGGGAAATCTGACCACCGGGGCAAAGGTTTCCTCGTAGTCAATTCCTTCCTTTTGTGTAAATCCCTTTGCCACTAATCTGGCCTTGTAGCGCTCGATTGTGTTATCTGGGTTCAGTTTTAGTTTGAAAACCCACTTACAACCGATTGGTTTTCGGTTAGGTGGACAGTCCACCAGCTCCCAAGTATCGGTTGCCATGATTGAAGCCATCTCCTCATTGATGGCTGTCTTCCACCGGTTTCTTTCTGGACAAGTCATCGCCTCTCCATAAGTTTGAGGTTCATCTTGATGAGATAGTTTAGTTACCTTGTTATTAACCTGTTTTTCTTGCAGTCTTTTGCTACTTCTCCTTCCTCCCTCAAAATCTGAGGCCGGAATAGATGGTTCTCGTGGATTCTTTCGAACAAACTCGGCTTCTCCCCTATCCCTTGATTCCGAATCAATTTCCACCACGTCTTCCGCTTCGAGTAGAGTTGTCACTGGAGTTTCCACAGCCGAGTCCTTTTCGGTCTGATTTGTTCCTGCAAGAATGTCATCGTCTCTAAAACCTGGATAGTTAGGAAGCTCAAAGTCATCAGAATTTTCTGACTCAAATCTGATTTTTACTGACTTTGTATATTTGAAGGGATCCACAGACTTTCCTTCATCCATAACTACTAGATGCTTTACTAAGATTATATCTTCTCTTTTTAGATCATAAACTCTATATCTTTTAACATCTTCATCATATCCTAATAAGTATCCCGGTTTTCCTTTAGGATCTAGCTTCCAATTGGACCGATCAGTATCTAGACTGAATACTTGACTGCCGAAAACCTTTAAATGAGATAAGTCTGGTTTCTGGCCTGTCCATCTCTCATAAGGTGTTTGATCTTTTATAGCTGAAGTAAGAACTCTATTTTTGAGGTAATTAGCACAGTTCATTGCTTCTGCCCAAAACCTTTTTCCTATCTTCTTATCCGACAACATACTTCTAGCACTATCACTTAGTGTTCTATTTAACCTTTCAGCTACCCCATTCTGTTCAGGATTTTCTGGCACTGTCTTTTGGTGTTGAACCCCATCTTCCCTCAAAAAATCCTCAAACTGGTTAGAAGTATACTCTCCACCATTGTCACTCCTTACTCTCTTGATTGGAGTTTCATGGAGTTTTTCGCTCCATGCTTTATATTGTCTAAAACAGTCCTCAGCCTCTGACTTGTTTTTCAAAAAATATACTCGGGAATACCGAGACCAATCATCAGTTATAGTCATCATAAATCTCTTCCCCCCCGGTGAGGGCACTCTAGCCGGTCCCCAAATATCTGTGTGTACTAGATCTAGAAGTTTTTCTCCCTTGTAGGTGGCTGTTTTTGGAAAGGGTAATCTGTGTGCTTTACCTTGAGCACACCCACTACAATCACTTATATCATCACTCTCACTGAACTGAATCCCTTCCACCACTCCCATCTTTTTCATCTCTCTTAACTTATCTAGATTCACATGCCCAAGCCTCTTATGCCACATCATAATATCATGAACACCAGCATAATAAAGTTTCTTCGTTTCATTACTTAAGATCAGCCTAAACATCCCATGGCTACCTTTCTCAGCAATGAAATAGACATCCTCCTCAAAACTAGCAGTAAAGACTCCTTCCCTAGTGCTAGTGAAAAAACCCTTATCATCTAATACTGATGTAGAGATAAGGTTTTTGTTCAGCTCCGGAATAAACAATACATCGGAGAATGTTAATATGGATGTCTTTCCTTCTACTAACACTTTCAGATCTACCGATCCTACAAGAGTAGTGGTGACTATCCTCCCATCCCCGTACTCTATCTCTACGGTGGGAATCTTTCTTATCTTAGTGAACAGGTGTCTATCCTTACACATGTGCATTGAGGCACCTGAATCTATAATCCAGCCTGCTTCACATTTCAATCCACCGTAAGCACATTTCTGCCTTCGTGGAATTTCAACCTCAGTTTTCGCCTCCAACTCCTCATCCAAAAGGAGCTCATCGTCCTCGTCCTCGGATTCCGTCTCAAGTACCTGTGTGACAAGGGCCTTTTTCTTTCCTCTCGGGGTACCACCGGTCTGCCCCTCCTTTAACCGAAGCTCGGTTAGCTTGGTGCACTCTGCCATATAGTGCCCCGGTTTCTTACAAAAATGACATAAACCTTTGGGAGCCCTTGGTTCGAACTCGCCAACCTGTTTTTTCTGCTCCCTACCCCCATAGTTTCCGACTGGTTTCCGGGAATCCTTGTTCCTCCAATCGGTCGCTGTTGCCAAGGCTTGGCCACTCTTTCCTCCCCTTCGGATCTCAATCGTATTCTCTCGAACGAGAATCATCCCTACCACTGAGTTCCATATCCACCTTGAGTTCGGCAAGTCCTGCACACGGTTGACTATGTTCTCGAACTCATCAGGTAACTTCATTAGTAAACAGTTAACTTTTTCTTTTTCACTAAAAACTTTACCCGCACTCTCTAGCTCCATGAAGAGTGTAGCAAGCTCATTGCAAAAATCCAACATATTTCCCCCTTTGTATACATACTCCTTAACTTTCTGATCAGCCAACTGTTGTTGCTGAATCGTACCACTTCGGTACATCTCTATGAGAGCCATCCAAAGATCGGATGCCCTCTCTACCTGCAAATGAGGACATGCAAGTCCTTGAGTGAGATGGCGTAGGATGAAGTGCTTTGCCCCCATATTGTTGAAGTCCCAGGTTTCAGTATCATTCTCCTCGTTCCTCGGAATAGGTGACATGAATGCTAAACCAGTTGCTATTGGTGTGGTCGCCTCCTTCTCCTTTCCTTTGTCCACCACCTCTCCTTCCTTTTTTTCCTCCGTTGAAGGTGAATCCTCTTTCCTGGTGAATCTGCTTCCTTAAAACCCTGGAGGAATTCCAAGACTTGATGGACGCCCCAATCGTCCACTCACTATCCCCCAAAACCTTTTTTCGCATAGAGCTCCTATCATCATACTTTCCCAGTATATGAAGCCAGTTCCATTAAAGATTGGTACCCTAGAGGGTGGGCCCTTTATGTGTAACTCTGAGACCTCCATAAGTCCTCAGAGTGGACAGCTTCTAAGAAGCCTCTAGGATAATCCTGACCCCTTTGTGTTTAAGCAAAAATAACTGCCACCCTGGCAGACAAAAACACTGACCAACTTCACCCCTGTGAAGAGAAGACTCCCCTGAGTCGATAGCAAAAAGAATCTCTGAATTTGCTCCCCTGAGCAGTAAGTTATGGAGGGTCAAAGTTGACCTTTTGTACAGAAGCTCTCTGGGAGAGGGGGTCCTATCTTCTAATTTTTCTAAGTCCTATCTCTCTCACAGACTCTATCTACTGATGTACGGAACCAATCAGAATTGAGTTCTGTACGCAAAAGTACAGCTGCCGGTGTACTTTATGTACGGACATTGTACGACATGGCCAAAATGTCGACACATGTCAAATCCGGATTCGGTGCCATAATCTCCGGAGTTTCCACAATCCAACGGAATTTTGCCACGCGTCATCCGATGTGGCGATGGCCACAAACCGCCGAAATCTTCCTCCGCGATCTCGGCGCTAATCCCGGCCGTCCGATTAAATTCGGCTTTAATCGTAGCCGTAATAAATACATGCGCGGTATTTGTTTCATTTACGAAACAAATGCGCGGTACTGATTTTTGTCCGTACCGTAAGTCGTACATTATATATTACTGGATCTATGTATCCCGTAATTCATTTCAGTTAAATGATTTATCGCACTTATACATATTTAAATAAATATCAAACTATATGCTATGTAACACTACTGCTAGACTTAACGGCTAAGGCTACCGGCTATTTCCTATCAGCCGGCCGGTAGGTACATGGATCAAATCCTGCCGCCGGCACATACCTTTTAATTAAATAAATAAACCCTAACATAAAATTCCCGTAAACCTCAGGATAGCCAAGGTAGCCATGGCTCTAGCTTCCTCTCCAATTTCTCAGTGACTGCGACAAGTTTGAGAGTTGGAGAGAGAAGTTAGAGATAGACTGCCTCGACTTCTATATTTCTTTTCATACCTAGAAAATACTAATAAAACCATTAGTTTCTACAGAGGCCATATACTCAGCCTCCATGGTGGAATGAGCAATAACCTTTTGATGTTTGCTACTACAACAACAAGCCCCATCTCTCACATATAATACATATCCAGAAGTACATCTCCTCATCAAAGCATCACCATAACTGCATCACTCCAAGTAGTGATGTCCGTATTCTCCCCTTTTCTACCTGCAAATAAGGACAGGCAAGTCCTTGAGTAAGATGGCGGAGGATGAAGTGTTTTGCGGCCATACTATTGAAGTCCCAGATACCAGTATCATTCTCCTTATTCCTTGGAATAGGTGACATGAACGCCGAACCAGTAGCTATTGGTGTGGTCGTCTCCTTCTCCTTTCTTTTGTCCACCACCTCTCCTACCTTTGTCTCCTCCGTTGAAGATTGATCTGCTTCTCGAGTGAATCTGCCTATGTAAACCCTGGAGGTATTCTAAGACTGGATGGACGCCTCACCCGTCCACTCACTATTCCCCAAAACCGTTTCTCACATAGAGCTTCTGTCATCATACTTTCCCAGTATATGAAGCCAGCTCCATTGAATATGGGCACCCTAGATGGTGGGCCCATAACATGCAACTCTGAGACCTCCATAGGACCTGAGAGTAAGCAGCTCACAAGAAGCCTCTAAGATAACCCTGACCCTTTTCTCTTTCAGCAGGAATAACTACCACCCTGACAAAAATAAACTCTTAGCACCTTCACCCTGTGAAGGCAAGACTCCCCTAAGTCGATAGCAAAAAGAATCTATGAGTTTGCTCCCCTAAGCTGTAAGTTATGGAGGGTCAAAGTTGACCTTTTGTATAGAAGCTCTGTGGGAGAGAGGGTCCTATCTACCAATTTTTCTAAGTCATATCTCTCTCACAAACTCTATCTACTGATGTACGGAACCAATCATATTACTCTTCCGTACATAGAAGTACAGCTGCCGGTGTACTTTTTGTACAGATAATGTACGACAAAGCCTAAATGTCGACACGTGGTATGTCCGCATTTGCTCCCTTAATCCCCAGAGACGTCGTGATCCAATGTCATTCTGCCACGTGTCATCCGATGTGGCGATGACCGAAAACCGCCGAAATCCTCTACCGTGATCTCGGCATTCATTCCGACCGTCCGATTTAAATGCAGATTAAATCGTAGCCGTAATAAATACTTGCGCGGTATTCGTTTCACTATCGAAACAAATGCGCGGTATTTGTTTCTTGTCCAAACATTAATCCGTACTTTTACATAACCAAATCTATGTATCTTGTAAATAGTTTCCGTTAAATGAATTTGTTAGCGTAGAAATGTTTATATAATTATCAAACCATATATAATTTAACTTTGTCATAGACTAAATGGATAGAGCTACCGGCTACTAGCAGCTCTGATGGCCGGTAGGTACCAGAATCAAATTTTGGTTCTGACAACTCAACTTTTAGTAAATTAGTAAATCAACTAATTTACTACTGTAAGTCAACTAATCTACTACCCGTAAATCTCACGATAGCATAGGCAGCCATGGCTCTAGCTTCATATCTGACTTTCAGTGACTGCAACAAGGGTGGGAGTTGAAGAGAGAAGTTAGAGGCAGACTGCCTTGGCTTCTTTTTGTATTTTTTTTTAGACGTAGAAAATACTAAACTAACCATCAATTTCTACAACATGATTCTTGAAAGCACATCCACGGTGCCGAATATTGTGATTGGACGGCTAACATCTGCCGCCGACAACTGTTGACGAGGCATGACTAGATCACAATAACTTTTCTCTATTTTCGTGATCAGATTGTCGGTTTAAATATTTGTTAGAACAGAATTTTATTTGTAGTGAATTAGTTGATTGCAATTCTGTGTCCCCCATTGGATCACAAAATTCAGGAAGCCTATAGATAGATTTTGGCTAGCCCTATTTCAATTAAGATCACTACTACCCAAGCACGCAACTAGACAATCTGACTACACCCTTGTGCAGTCTATACTCCCTTGAGTCCACAGCAAAAAGAATCTCTGAAAATGCCCAACGAGGCAATTAGTTTTGAAGTGGCAAAGATGACAATATTTATACAAGCTTGTTGGGAGAGAGGCGACTACCTCCTCAATCCTCTAAGTCGTAATCCCCTCTCACAACCCATATCTACTGTTGTACGAACCAATCAGAGGATTTAACAATGCAAAAAGGTACTAAGGCCGATGTATTTTTTGTATAGCCTGTGTATGACAAGGCCATGGAGTACACATTTGTCTTCTTCGACTCGTTCTCATGTTCTCCAGGATTTCCTCTTCTTAATATTAACCTTGCCACGTGTCTCCAGGTCATGTCACGTCAAAAAACCGCCAAGATGCCATTACGAGATCTCAGCAATGATGTGGGCCGTCGGATTTAAACCGGCTTTAAACGCTCGCCGTTCAAAAACAAATGTCCTGCCGAACTCAACCTTTTTGTTGAGAGTGACTTAGGTCACTCTTAAGTCCTGCCTATGGAGCTGAGGCAGCCATGGCTCCACCACCCTCTCTCTCCTTCAGTGACTACAACAAGTATTGGGGCTAGAGAGAGAAGGTGGAGGCACGCTGCCTATGCTTCCTTTTAGCTATTTTAACTAATTAAGACCTAGAAAATACCTACCCTAACGCTAGTGATTTTAACATTGATTAGTGTAGAATGCGTGATTTATGACATGCCTTGTGTACAAAGGTATACTCATAGTATTTTTGTTAGACATACGGTTGGAATGCCTCCGAACAGTTTAGTGTAGCTTCAGGGTAAAAGTAGGACTTTGTAAATTTTGGAGTTTATGAACAAATGATATGAAAACTGGACACTCAATTTTATGTAATTTCATCTCTGAATATCTGATTGATCTGTGAGCAGAATTAAGTGAAATTTTGTGTGTATGATCATTTGTATGTTATCTACATCGTGGTAGATTTGTTAGACTATTGTGTTTGTGGATTCCAAGGTATTATTTGTCAAAGTTGATGTTCTGTCATAGGTCTTTGTGCAAGCTTCCTCTCTTGATTTGTTCTACAATGACTACTACTGCCTCTTCTTCGTATTCAATACTAGCAGTTGTGTCACAACAACAATAACTGCTACAAAAGCTAGTGGAGCTAGAACAACAGACCACAATGGGTGGAGATGAGGATGATCCCATGGGTTGGGAAATGGAGCCTCTAAAGGCTCATCATGCTCGGACATTTCTGTCCGGAGCCTGGAACGTCGAAATAGGGGATGTTGTTTTGAAAAGTTAGTTTCGTGCGTGCGTGTTGTTTTGTGCGTACAAAATATTTCTTAGGCACAGTACGCTTCTCTAATATTATCTTGATTTATTGTGGAGCTTCGAATTGTTTTGGGAATTGGGGGAGTAATGGTACTAATTGTTTTGGGATGTACATTATTATTTGAGTGGCGCGAACAAAACGTAAGGAAAGGTACGGAATATGTAAATGTACGACGGATCGCGAAGCGATCCGATCTGGAATGTTTTTGAAGAAGTAAGCCGCCGGTACGGACTAATTTGGATGGAGTGATGTCATTTCGCCAAGTGGATTTTGGTGATTATGCTTCGCGACATCAAGGGTGCCGAAGAAGAGCTACGGAAGGCGGCGTCGTCATTTTGGTGAGGGACGCGAAATCGCGTCCATCACATGATATTTATTTTGGAAGGTCTAGATTTATTTGACGGAATTCGTAAGACTTTTAAATATTTACCAATGTTTTGTCCTGTGTATTATTTATTAGTGTAGATTTTAAGTACACTCACATTAATTGAGGTAGTTTATTGATTACGTACGGCTGGTATGCCTTCGTACAGTAAGTAGTAAGCTGTAGTGTATATTTGTAGGACTTAGTCATTTTTAGACTAAGGAACTTTTTGACAAAAACTGTTTCAGCTCCTTTTTGGGAATTTCATCTGAGAATTGCTCTCACTTATATTGGCAGAATTTTCTGAAATTTTGCATGTGTGTTTCTCCTTGTATTCGAACATTTTTGGCATTTTTGCACGCCTATTGTGTGTCAGGTTTGCTTGGGGATTCATTGTGAAGTTGGTCAGATTTATCAAAGTTCTGGCAGGCTGTTTTTCTCCAACTTTGACTGGGTGATGTGGGAATTATGGCTGGTATATTTATATGAAAATTTGTGGGAATACTTAGTGGCATAGAACCTATCTGCTTGTGTAGTTTTATCTTGGTTTGGTAATTTTGTAGAATTCTGAGTGGAATCAAAGTAGGCTGTTTTGGGGTAGTAGGTGGTGCTTCCGAGGGTACATTCATGGCTGAAAATGGCTATGAACAACAAGGGACAGTCGCAGGCAACTGCTCTCTACTACGTTCTAACAGAGAAAGGACAAAAAGTCGATGGAACCAAAGGACCACAGCCGCAAAGCCACCGGTCCTTTATACTTCACACTGCGAGTCGTCCTTTTGAATAGTGACATTGGGCTGGGCCTAAAACCGACCCATCCGCCTCCTCCGGCTCCAAAGAAAATTCCTCCCGGTTTCAAAAATTACAAGAAACCACAGCCGAAAAAGGGTGCTTTGACCACTGAAACAGATAAGGAATGGTTCGACCGATACTTGGCAAAAAAACCACCAACAGATCCACCAGTTACACCTCCAATAGGAAATTCTGACGCAGAGAGTGAGGAAGAAGGGGGTGGGAACAAGAGAAATCGAAAGACGACGACTCACCCATTTCATCGCCAAAGCTCACCCTCCTTCCTCTTAACTAGCAGTCATGCTGGTACGACACCTGATGCCCTACGCACTGACTCACGTCAAAACGCTAGCTTCCTCCCACAATTTGCCCCAAAAAATCCTCATTCAGGCACTAGGGGAAGAGATTCATACCAGGAGGGAAAAGGTCGCGTTGGCAGAACCAACCAAGACAGTATTTATGTCTGCGAAACTGAAAACTTCTATGGCGGATAGAGATTATAAGGCCTTGTTAGTGGCTCTTATTCTTAACAGGACAGGTAATTTTAAACTTCATGGATACGGCATGTATTAAGATGCAGTGGTGGATATTGGAGCTCTCCCAGACCTTATAACAACATGAGCATTACAGCAAATGCGTGAGGAACTCAAGCCAAAAATCAGTCCAAGTGACATATGCTTGAGTACGGTCAACAATGGGAGTCAACTAGTATATGGCATCATTAAAGCAATGGAAATCGAATTTGCGAATGACGCACGCCAACAAGTACAAATTCAATTTCCCTTCTTCGTGGTGGAAGGTAAGCAATTTGAAATTATGTTGGGCATGGCTACGTGGACAAGGTTGAACATGGAGTTGACCATATGGAAGGACCAATTTACAATTTCAGACCCGGAGGATCCTGAGGCCACCAAAGTGGTGGTCCCCTTAGATTTATGGAACCGGAGAAAAACAATTGTTCCAGTGTCTGGATGCTATCCTGTGTACTAAGCATCAACCCCTTCAAAGGTGTTCGAAGACTCCACCGATATCGTTGTTTCCATCTAGCGATTCCCCATTTCCAAGCGGTGGGATAGGGAGTATCAGAACAGATTGGTACATTGGCCACACTTTGGCGGAAAGTGGACAAGAGACTTGCCGCCATATCACCTAGGACAGCAAAGTTCATCCGGTCAGAACTTCCAGCGGTCCCTAACAAAGGGAAGGACTTCAACCGACAGGTGGTGTCACTAGAAATCCCGCCCTCACGACTCTGAATTTTATCGCTATTCTCCGACATTAATGCCGCCCTGGAAGCCATTTTCAAGCAACCTGGATACCAAGTAGAAACGCACTCGAAAGTCAAGATTGACCTGGACACCCGTGCAGTCAGTGGGTATCGACTGCAACAGCTGCACCAACTTTACTCGCAGCAACTCCCGGTGTCTACCATGTCTAACTCTCAACGCACGCTTCCCCAGAATGTGGACAACATCATGGATTCAAATTTGCAGAAGCTTAGAAAGGTAGATCTGGTGGTCGCTCGATGGCCTTGCCAGGGGTATTCGTTAGCAAGACACGGCACGGGACACCAAGATGACTGTAGTAGAACATTCTTTCAGATGATTCGACTGATAACACGGTTACAGAAACGCCAGGACACGCCAGTGGGGTATGTCTTGGAAAATGTTCACCCCACAAATGATAAAAGGAAACAGGTGGTCAACAGTTAGAACCAAGTGACAAAGGTCTTGGGGACTCCCATAGTGTTTTATGTAGCTCAGGTTGTATCAAGAGCCCAGAGAGTTTGGGCTTATTGGACCAACTTGGTTCTTATTCCCATCTTCAACAACTATTAAATACGCATGTTCCGAATCCCAACATCACACTTCAACAGATCCTCTGTAAAGGACAAATGCCACCCGTGTGACCACAGCCGACCGAGCACCCTTTTTCTGTTGCAATAAACCCGAAAATCCACGGAGGGCCCTACCGACCCTGATATATTCCCCAAACTGCCATGCTTACCGGAAAGGCGCATCAGGGATGATCTTTGACAGTACAGCTCCTACGTCAACAGCACCGAGTATTGGGGAACGGGAACAAGCAATGGGATTTTAAGCGAAAACCACAGCAACACCAAGGGTCTCAACCTCAAAAGGGTGTAGTTAAATCGGGCAAAGTATGGATTTGAAAGCAATTTCAAGGGTGCTGAAACATTCTCTTGCATTCTCCAGCCTCCATTCTCCAAAATCACGGGCAACATACCTTCAAGCTCCAAAATTGTTGGTCGTGCAAGCTACTCTACAGCTTGAAGGGGAGAGAGAGGAAAGAAGGGGAAAATTCACCAAATTACACTTAGATAGCACACTGAACCCCTCAGTGGGGGGGAGCGGAGGCTCACAACAGGGCAGCTTAGGGGAAGTTGTCAACACCAACGTTAGCAGTCGAGCAAGGGATAGATCCATAGGTAGAGGTGGAATTCGACTACTCCCTCTAAGGTAGGCCACCGGAAGCATTAGCGGCAGTGGAACCCGGGAAGATCGATTGGACTCTAGGGGAACAGCTAGACCCACACCAGAAAGCCCCACTCTCCAAGTTGTTAAGGGGAGAAAGGGCAGGTGTTCTCCTGGTCTGACACAGATGTAGGGATCTATAACGGGACCCTTTTTTAGATTGACTTGACCGACAAGACGACAACTGTTTGGTAGAAACAATACCCTCTCAGTTTCAAGGAGAAGGAGTTCATCACCACAAAGGTGCATACTTTGGTGAGCGTCGGGCGGGTGCAAGAGAGTACAAGGCTAAATGGGTTTTCCTCTCCAACAATGTTCCCGCCAAAGAAAGACTCCTTCGAGAAAACTGTAGATTTCCGGATGTGTGGGGACTATCATATGCTCAACGCGGCAACTGTCTCCGACCGTTATCCAATGCCCACCCCGGAAGAGATCTTTGACTCTCTTGCTAAGGATACCATTTATTCTACGTTGGATATGAAGAATGGATTCCACCAGATTGCAATGGAGCCAAAGCACCGAGAGAGTACTGTTTTTGGGCAGGATCCAGGTTGTATGAATGGATGTACATGCCATTTGGCCTCATAAATGCACCAGCCAAATTCCAACGGGCAATGGACGAGGCCCTCCGGGGAATCGATTGCATACGATGTTTCATCCACGATGTGATCATTTTCTCCAAGACCTTCCACGAACACTTAGAGCATATATAGATTGTCCTCTTGGCTTTCCAAGCAGCGGGATGGAGCTGTCACCCAGAGAAGGGCATTTTTTGGGTGCACATAATCAATTATCTGGGTCATGAGGTGACATCTGGGACAGTGTGTCCCCACATGATTAAGGTGGCAGCTCTTGACGCCCTTCCACCCCCGCAGGACATTTCGGCTCATCGCACTTTCCTGGGCCTGGCCAACTATTACCGGAGGTTTATTCCCGAATTTAGTAGCCACGCCCAGCCATTGAATCACTTATTATGAAAGGACCAGGAGTGACGGTGGGCAAAAAAACAGCAAACTGCTTTCCAATTCCTGAAAGATTCTCTTAAGCAACATCTTGTGCTCTAGATGCCCAATCACCAGCGGCCTTTCCTCTATTATACTGATTGAAGCAGGTTCCGATTGAAGCAGTTTTGGCTCAATTGGACAATGCATGGGCTTAGTACATAGTGGCCTAGGCAAACTGGAGTAATAACAAGGCCGTGGGGAATTACAGCAGTTACCATGTGGAATTACTCGCCGCAGTGTGGGCCATCCACCATTTCAGGCCTTACCTCTATGGAGTACACTTCACCCTTATTACAGATCACCAACCTCTCAAATGGATAACGGAGAATAGTAAGTTGACCTGCAAGCTAGCCAGATGGGTTCTCATCTTGCAGGAATATCATTTCAGTACATCCAAAGAGCCGGAGAGATCCATGGGAATGCAGACGGACTCAACAAGAATCCGGACCCTTCCACCCGAGATGATGAGGACCTTGAGCTCAGCTTAGGACTTATCCTGGCTTTCTCTACCTTTATTTGGCTGCCTCGAACTGGAGAAGAACATTTAAAATTTTGCAGCGGACGTGGAGGGGCAGGCTCCCATTCGAGCCGGCCGCAAGGATATTTGGAATGACCCCAATTCCCTTCACTCCATCCAAAAAGGTTCCCCTTTTCCCCACTTGGTCAGAATTCACTTGTCCCGTATTCAGACTGTGATGGCGCCGTATGAATGAGACTAAGGCATTCTTCTCAGGAAATGGGCCGACGGGACGTGGAATGTGGTTCCTCTTCTGGCAAATCTTGAAACCCTCATTATTCGTCTTCACCAGAAAAGCAGGCACTTCGGACAAAAGCGACCACCTCATTGGTCACAAGGTCGTACTGGTGGCATGGGTTGTGGGCCCAGGTTAATCGTGTGGTGCAGACGTGCCCTTCTTCTGATCGGGTGAAAGTGACTTTTGCCTGAAAGGGTGGAACTTCACTCACTCCCCATCCGAGGGATGTTTTAGAGATGGTCACTGGATCTTCTGAGACAACTTCTAACAAGCCAAAGGGGAAACCGTTTTGTCTTGGTAATGATTGAACACTTCCCCAAATGGATCAAATTGGTGGTTCTTCTCGAAAAGAGTCCAAAGCAATCACGGAGGCATTCTTGTAGAGAGTGTTGTCTGAATTTGAAGCACCGCCAAGTTTTGACTGATCAGGGGTCCGATTTTGCCGCAGAATTTTCTAACCTTCTTGAGAAGTGCCACATTGACCAATGGTTGACGAGCAGAGACCACCCCCAAGCCGACGGCTTGGCGGAGAGGTTCGTAGATACATTGAAACGGTCAGTACACAAATATACAGTGAAATATGATTTGGGGGAAAAGGAAATACGGGTGCCTTCGATTTCCATGGGATACAAATTCAGTGGGCACGCCTCCCTCCATTTCTATAACCGTTACTTCATTCTCTTTGGCCGACATCCCATCCTACCTAGAGTTGCATTGGCTCAGGCGGCTATATTTCTGGAAATAAACAACCGGGGGACTGTGGAGAAGCTGATTGCCGACAAGGCCAAGGTATTTCACTGGGAAATACCTCTAGCTATGGACAATTTTTAGGCTGCTCAGCACAGGGATCACCTTTGGTATTCTCAACGCCAAAGCGGCAACTATGTCCCTTGGCAACGACGACCATGCCCGAGGATTTTGTGTATCGTATGCAACAGAAAAAGGACACTTTGGACATTTCGGCCTGACGGGTGTGTTTAAAAGTAGAGGAGGTCTTTAACAAAGGGGTTCAGACCTTGGAAGGGAAAGATGGCTGCAAAATTAAGGAGAAACAGATCAATGTGGCTCCTTGCCATCTACAAAGACTAGAGGACAAACCCACTTTCCACCTAACTAACATTGTTGATCTGCCCTCCAGTTCCTCTTCCTGCAATGCACCCTCCCACCTTGCCTCATGTTGGTGTGTGAACAGTGTCACCACGGGTGGCATGACTAATGTCAACCGCTAACTTGTGAGCCTCGCTCTCAACCTGCAAATCCGTGGTTCTGTGGGGACTGCAAACTTGGCGGCTAATTTGTCTTATCCTCTTAGTCACGCGAGACTATAAGGGGAGGTGAATTTGGGGGGGATGGGGTACTTTTCTTTTTCACTTGCTCCCTCATTATTACCCATGAATATCCGAGGGGGGGGGGAGGGACAAAGAAGGGCATGGTCATGCATCCGGGGAGTGCATCATCATTTGGGGTGGATTGTAAGTTTCTCATGCACACCTCCTCAGACATCTCACTTAAACCTCTCGGTTCCTAGGCACGCTCGAAACCTCTCGAGCTCGTGAGCATTCTCGGTACATTTCAACTCACAAGATTTTCGGGGCCTCATTTCACCATGTACAAACCCCACCGTACAGGAAAATGGAGGACAACCAACTGGATCTGATCCTTCTATTGTCACCAAGGAGCACAACACACTTTAGTTCACCTCAAACAATGGTCGAACGGCGGAGTTAGTTCGTTACAACGTGAAACTCTGAGACCTCCATAAGCCCTCAGAGTGGACTGCTTCCAAGAATCCTCTAGGATGACCCTGACCCTTTTGTGTTTCAGCAAAAATAACTGCCACCCTGATAGACAAAAACTCTGACCAACTTCAACCCTATGAAGACAAGACTCCCCTGAGTCGATAGCAAAAAGAATCTCTGAATTTGCTCCCCTGAGCAGTAAGTTATGGAGGGTCAAAGTTGACCTTTTGTACAGAAGCTCTCTGGGAGAGAGGGTCCTATCTCCTAATTTTTCTAAGTCCTATCTCTCTCACAGACTCTATCTACTGATGTACGGAACCAATCAGAATACAGTTCCGTACGCAAAAGTACAGCTGCCGGTATACTTTATGTACATTGTACGACATGGCCTAAATGTCCACACGTGGAATATCCGGATTCGCTCCTTTAATCCTCGGAGATGCCGCGCTCCAATGTTACATCGCCACGTGTCATCCGATGTGGCGATGCCCACAAACCGCGGAATTCTCCTTCCGCGATCTCGGCGCTAATTCCGGCTGTCCGATTAAACTCGTATTTGATCGTAGCCGTAATAAATACATGCGCGCTATTTGTTTCGCTTACGAAATCTATGCGCGGTATTGATTCTTTATCTGTACCGCAATTCGTACTTTTACATACCAGATCTATGTATCCCGTTAACAATTATAGTTAAATGATTTATCCTACGAATTAATGTGTAATTAATTATCGTACTATATAATACGTAAGACTACTTCTAGACTTAATGGCTAAGGCTACCGGCTATCTACTATCTGTCGGTCGGCAAGTACTAGGATCAAATCCTGTGGCCGGCATATACCTTTTAGTAAATAATCTCCTCTCTAACGATTATAAATTTCCCGTAATCCTCAGGATAGCCTAGGTAGCCATGGCTCTAGCTACCTCTCCAATTTCTCAGTGACTGCGACAAGTTTGAGAGTTTGGAGAGAGAAGTTAGAGGTAGACTTCATCGGCTTCTTTATTTCTATTCAGACCTAAAAAATACTTTAAAACCATTAATTTCTACACAACGGTGGCAGCTCCATGATAGGGCTTTTGTTTAATATAGCTCTAGCATAGGGTATATTTTGGAAATTCATGTAACCTTTGAGATGGTCATGTAGATTATGTTGTTAGCCGTCAATAGGATGTTAAATTCAAGACCAACAGACGGATAGAGCATTTATGACGTTGATTAGAATTTAGGCGGTTTCATATCAATTCAAGACTTTGTTGCCCTTTAGTGTACCATAAAAAGACCTCTGGCTGCAAATCCAGCTAGAACTAGTCGCCAAACTTTTTGCCCTGAGAGTTTTGTCTTATGTCAGTACGATAACAATTGTTGGCCGCTGATTCGCTTCATGGATTGCTTTGACTTTGGCACCTGCAGTAGGAAAACTTTGGTTGTATAAGGCACTTGGGGTCGAAGGTTGTATAAGGCACTTGGGGTCGAAGGAGACAGGTTGCATTTTTGGTACTGTCTCCTAAGGAAATCCCCAAAGAATCTTATCAATCTTTCTATTGACGAATTGTTGTATTGTTTCGTGGACTCTATTGCCATTTTTGTTTTGGATTGTCTTTAATGGAAATCGTAGCCCAGGTGGGTGGTTGGCACTATCATCTCTTTCGGCGGTTTGGACTTTAGCTATTTGAAACTGTGAAGAGTCGAGTCGGATTCGTACAGCGGAACCGAGGAGTGAGGGAGAATCATATCTATCTTTGGGGCAATTTGGAGAGGTTTTCATCTTTTAAGTTTTGTCATCGTTGCACTCTGGGTTATGTGAGCTTCCTTCACCATTTTCATTGATTTCTATCTTTATTTCTATTCTTTGAGGCAAGGCGATATTGTTTAATCTGAAAGAGCCAATTTTTATTGTTTCTATATTTCTACGTGAGAGGTATTTGCACACTGTTGTGGTTGTCTTTGGTTTCTGTCCGGAGTTCTTGTGGGTCGGATTTGACGACCCGCATTCCCTTTTCTATTCGGTGGAGAGTGCTCAGGGGTGTAGCATTTAGTGGGCTTGCGGTAGATCACTACAAAATTTGGGGGGGTACGTGGTACTTTTCTTTTTCACTTGCTCCCTCGTTATTACCCATAAATATCCGAGGGGGGGAGGGACAGAGAAGGGCATGGTCACGCATCTGGCGGGCATCAACATTTCGGGTGGATTGCAGGTCTCTCATACACAGCTCCTCGGACATCTCACCTAAACCTCCCGGTTCCCAAGCACGCTCGACACTACGTATCTATTTCTCGTTAAACGAATTAGTCTACGTGTAATTGTTTAAGTACTTCTCAAACGCTATGTATATAACACTAATCTTAGGCTTAACGAACAAGGCTAATGGCTACGGGTGAATTTTGTAGAAATAAAAGGTTATTTTAGTATTTTCTAGGTTTGCAAAATGCAGAAAAGAAGCCGAGGCAGTCTGCCTCTAACTTCTCTCTTCAGCTCCCACACTTGTCGTAGTCACTGAAGGTTGAAGAGGGAGCTAGAGCCATGGCTGCCTATGCTGATTAGAGATAGAGTTACGGGTTGTAGATTTTGGTAGATTTACTAAAATGTAAATTGAACCTCCCGGTTCCCAAGCACGCTCGACACTACGTATCTATTTCTCGTTAAACGAATTAGTCTACGTGTAATTGTTTAAGTACTTCTCAAACGCTATGTATATAACACTAATCTTCGGCTTAACGAACAAGGCTAATGGCTACGGGTGAATTTTGTAGAAATAAAAGGTTATTTTAGTATTTTCTAGGTTTGCAAAATGCAGAAAAGAAGCCGAGGCAGTCTGCCTCTAACTTCTCTCTTCAGCTCCCACACTTGTCGTAGTCACTGAAGGTTGAAGAGGGAGCTAGAGCCATGGCTGCCTATGCTGATTAGAGATAGAGTTACGGGTTGTAGATTTTGGTAGATTTACTAAAATGTAAATTGACAGACCTAGGGTTTGAACCTGGTACCTACCGCCTGTAAACTTAGCCTATAGCCTTAGCCATTTAGTCTACCATCATGCTTGAAGATATATAGTTTGATAGGTATTTAAATGTTAACACGTAGTCTATTTCATTTAACGGATCTTTAAACATAGACACACTTTGTAAAGTACGGCGTACGAAACATCCGAAACGAATACTGCGCATTTTGTTTAGAAAGCGAAACAAATACTGCGGAAGTATTTATGACGGTCACGATTGTAATCCGGCTTAATCGGACGGCCACGAAGCATGCCGAGATCGTGGAATAGGTTTTCGGCGGTTTGCGGTTTACGTCACGTCAATTGCCACGTGGCAAAATCACATTGGATTGCGACATCTCTTGGGATTCCAAAAACGAATCCAAAAATGGCATGTGTCGACTTGTTGGCCATGTTGTACAATATCCGTACATAAAGTACATCGGCACTTGTACCTTATGTACAATACACTATTATGATTGGTGCCGTACTTCAGTAGATAGAGTTTAGAGAGAGATAGGACTTAGAAAAATTTGATAGATTGGACCCTCTCTCCCAGAGAGCTTCTGTACAAAAGGTCAACTTTGACCCTTCATAACTTACTGCTCAGGGGAGCAAATTCAGAGATTCTTTTTGCTATAGACTCAGGGGAGTCTTGCCTTTATAGGGGTGAAGGTGGTCTGAGTTTTTATTGGCTAGGGTGGCAGTTGTCTTGCTGAAACACAAAAGGGTCAGGGTTATCCAGAGGCTTCGTGTGAGCTGCCTACTTTGAGGTCCTATGGAGGTCTCAGAGTTTCAGGTTATGGGCCCACCATCTAGGGTGCCTATATTCAATGGAGTTGGCTTCATATACTTGGAAAGTATGATGACAGGAGCTCTATGTGAGAAACGGTTTTGGGGAATAGTGAGTGGACGGGTGAGGCGTACATCCAGTCTTGGGATACCTCCAGGGTTTACAGGAGGCAAATTCACTAGAGATACAGATTCATCTTCAACGGAGGAGACAAAGGAAAGAGAGGTGGTGGACAAAGGAAAAGAGAAGGAGACAATCACACCAATAGCAATCGATTCGGCATTCATGCCACCAATTCCGAGGAACGAGGAGAATGATATCGATACGTGGGACTACAACAACATGGCGGCTAAGCACTTCATCTTCCGCCATATTACTCAAGAGCTTGCATCTCCCCATTTGCAGGTAGAGAGAGCATCCGATCTTTGGATGGCTCTCATAGAGATGTACCGAAGTGGTACGATTCAGCAACAACAGTTAGCTGATTAGAAAATTAAGGAGTATGTATACAAAGGGGGGAAGATGTTGGATTTTTGCAATGTGCTTGCTACACTTTTCATGGAACTAGAAAGTGTTGGAAAAGTATTTAGTGAAAAGGAAAAGGTTAACTGTTTACTGATGAAGTTACCTGAGGAGTTCGAAAACATAGTAAACCGTGTATAGGACTTGGCGGACTCAAGGTGGATTTGGAATTCAGTGGTAGGGATGATTCTCGTTCGGGAGAATATAATTGAGATCCGAAGGGGAGGAAAGAGTGGGCAAGCTTTGGCAGCCGGGACTGATTGAGAAACAATGATTCCAGAAAACAGGTTGGAAATTATCGAAGGGAGGTGCAGAAAAATCAGACCGACGAGTTCGGACCAAGGACTCCCAAGGGATTGTGCCATTTTTGTAAGAAATCCGGGCACTATATGGCTGAATGCACTAAGCTAACCGAGCTGCGGTTAAAGGAGGGGCAGACTGGTGGACCCCCGAGAGGAAAGAAAAAGGCCTTTGTGACACAGGTACATGAGGCGGAATCCGAGGACGAGGACGATGAACTCCTATTGGATGAGGAGTTGGAAGCGAAAAACGAGGTCGAAATTCCACGAAAGCAGAATTGTGCTTTCGGTGGATTGAAAGGTGAAGCCGGCTGGATTGTAGATTCAGGTGCATCCATGCACATGTGTAAAGATAAACACCTGTTCACTAAGATAAGAAAGATTCCCACCGTAGAGATATAGTACGGGGATGGGAGGATAGTCACTACTACTCTTGTACGACCGGTAGATCTAAAAGTGTTAGTAGAAGGAAAGACATCTATAGTTACATTCTCCGATGTGTTGTGTATTCTGGAGCTGAAAAAAAACCTCATCTCTACGTCTGTATTAGATGATAAGGGTTTTGATAATAACACTAAGAAATGAGTCTTTACTGCTAGTTTTGAGAAGGAAATTTATTTCACTGCTGAAAAAGGTAGCCAAGGGATGTTAGGCTGAATTTAAGCAATGAAAAGAAGAAACTTTACTATGCTGGTATTCATGATATAATGTTGTGGCATAAGAGGCTTGGGCATGTGAATCTAGATAAATTAAGAGAGATGAAAAAGATGGGAGTAGTGGAAGGGATTCAGTTCGGTGAAGTTGAGAATCTAAGTGATTGTAGTGGATGTGCTCAAGGTAAAGCACACACGTTACCCTTCCCAAAAACTGCCACCTATAAGGGAGAAAAGATTCTAGATTTAGTACACACAGATATTTGGGGGCCGGCCAGAGTGCCATCACCCGAGGGGAAGAGATTTATGATGACTATCACCGATGATTGGTCTCGGTATTCCAGAGTGTATTTTTTGAAAAATAAGTCAGAGGCTCAGGAATGTTTTAAACAATATAAAGCATGGAGTGAAAAACTCCATGAAACCTCAATCAAGAGAGTAAGGAGTGACAATGGTGGCGAGTATACCTCTAACCAGTTTGAGGATTTTTTGAGAGAAGATGGAGTGCAACACCATAAGACAGTTCCTGAAAATCCTGAGCAGAATGGTGTAGCTGAAAGATTAAATAGAACACTGAGTGATAGTGCTAGGAGTATGCTGTCCGATAAGAAGATAGGAAAGAAGTTTTGGGCCGAAGCAATGAACTGTGCAAATTATCTCAAAACTAGAGTTCTTACTCAAGCAGTAAAAGGCCAAACACCTTATGAGAGATGGACAGGCCGAAAACCAGATGTTTCACACTTAAAGGTTTTCGGTAGTCAAGTGTTCAGTTTAGACACAGATCGGTCAAACTGGAAGTTAGACCCAAAAGGAAAACCAGGATATCTACTAGGATATGATGAAGATGTAAAACGATATAGAGTCTATGATCTCAAAAGAGAGGATATTATTCTAGTGAAGCATCTAGTGGTATGGATGAAGGAAAATCTATAGATCCGTTTAAGCATACAAAGACAGTCAAAATCAGATTTGAGTCAAAATATTCTGATGACTTTGAGCTTCCTTACTATCCAAGATTTTAAGAAGATGATGATCTTGCAGGTACGGATCAGATCGAGAAGGACCCAAATGTGGAACCCCTAGTATTAACTCCAACCGAAGCGGAAGACGTGGTGGAAATCGGACCGGAATCAAGGGATACGTGAGAAGTAGAAACTGTTCGGAAGAATCCAAGATAGCCATCTATTCCGGCAACCGAGTTTGAGGGAGGAAGAAGAAGCAGCAAAAGACTACAAGAGAGACAAGTTAACAATAAGGTAACCAAATTGTCTCACCCCGATGAACCTCAAACTTATAATGAGGCAATGACTTGTCCTAAAAGAAACTGGTGGAAGACAGCCATTAATGAGGAGATGGCCTCAATTATGGCGGCCGATACATGGGAATTGGTGGATTGTCCTGCTGACAAAAAACTAATTGGGTGTAAGTGGGTATTTAAGCTGAAACTCAACCCGGATAACACTATTGAGCGCTACAAGGCTCGGTTAGTGGCGAAGGGATTTACCCAGAAAGAGGGAATTGACTACGAGGAGAGTTTTGCTCCGGTCGTCAGGATTCCTCCGGTTTGGATACTTCTTAGTATGGCTGCAGCAGAAGACATGGAAGTGCATCAGATGGACATCAAGACGGCCTTCCTACATAGAGAGTTGGAAGTGGAAATTTTTATGCGACAGCCCGAAAGATTTGTGCAGCAAGGGGAGGAAAGCAAGGTATGCCGATTGATCAAATCTTTGTATGGGCTGAAACAGGCGCCTCGGCAATGGAACAAGAAACTCGATAAGTTTCTTACAGGTTTGGGATATATTCGGATCAGCTCAGATCACTCAATTTATTTGTTTGAAGATGAGGAAGGAATTATTTTTATTGCAATTTATGTTGATGATTTGCTTATTTTAAATAAATTTATGGATAAAATAAATAAGTTAAAAAATGATTTAAAAGGAAGATTTGAGATGAAACATATGGGAGAAGCAAGGTATATTTTAGGAATTCAAGTACAGAGAGACAGAGATAGAAAGATAATAAGATTAACTCAAAAAAAAGCCATTTGAAACATGTTAGAAAAATTCCAAATGGACAAGGCTAATAGTTGTACCACTCTTATGGAATTAAAGAAGGGAAGTGAGGGGAGTGAGGAAGAGGGAGTTATAATCTTAGATGATGAGGTAGGCCCGGAAAAAAAAAGATTTATGCAGACCATCCCTTATACACAAGTAGTGGGCAGCCTAATATTTTCCATGAATTGTACCCGTCCTGACATAGCCGCTGCTGTAGGAGTACTAAGTAGGAGTCTGAATGCTCCCACTAAGAAAGATTGGGAGGCAGCTAAGAGAGTCGTTAGATATCTCATATGAACTAGGGATCTATGGTTGCATTCAGGTGGGAACAATACTGACATCACCACTTGGAGTGATGCCAACTATGGGGATGCTCCTATGAGGAGATGCACATCTGGATATGTATTGTATGTGGGTGACGGGGCTTCCCGCTGGAGTAGCAAGCAGCAAAAGGTCATTGCTGAGTCCACCATGGAGGCTGAGTACATGGCTTCTTGCTCTGCTGTAAAAGAATTAATGTGGGTCAAGTCTTTCCTAGGTGAGCTTGGTCAACTTAAGAGTGGTGTCCAAAAAGTGTTTTGTGATAATCAGGCTGCCATTGCCATTTCTGCCAATCCTAAACATCACTTTAAAGCCAAACACATGGACATTAGGCTTAGCTTTGTTAGGGAGAAAGTAGAAAACAAGATAATCAGTTTAGAGTATAAACCAGATAGTGAAATGGTAGCTGATATGATGACCAAACCTGTTCCTTCCCCTAAATTAATTTTCTGCCGGGAGAAGTGTGGTCTTAAAATAAAGAGTGACTAGAAAATAAGGGGAGTGTAGAAATAAAAGGTTATTTTAGTATTTTCTAGGTTTTGCAAAATGCAGAAAAGAAGCCGAGGCAGTCTGCCTCTAACTTCTCTCTTCAGCTCCCACACTTGTCGTAGTCATTGAAGGTTGAAGAGGGAGCTAGAGCCATGGCTGCCTATGCTGATTAGAGATAGAGTTACGGGTTGTAGATTTTGGTAGATTTACTAAAATGTAAATTGACGGACCTAGGGTTTGAACCTGGTACTTACCGCCCGTCAACTTAGCCTGTAGCCTTAGCCATTTAGTCTGCCATCATGCTTGAAGATATATAGTTTGATAGGTATTTAAATGTTAACACGTAGTCTATTTCATTTAACGGATCTTTAAACATAGACACACTTTGTAAAGTACGGCGTACGAAACATCCGAAACGAATACTGCGCATTTTGTTTAGAAAGCGAAACAAATACTGCGGAAGTATTTATGACGGTCACGATTGTAATCCGGCTTAATCGGACGGCCACGAAGCATGCCGAGATCGTGGAATAGGTTTTTGGCGGTTTGCGGTTTACGTCACGTCAATTGCCACGTGGCAAAATCACATTGGATTGCGACATCTCTTGGGATTCCAAAAACGAATCCAAAAATGGCATGTGTCGACTTGTTGGCCATGTTGTACAATATCCGTACATAAAATACATCGGCACTTGTACCTTATGTACGATACACTATTATGATTGGTGCCGTACTTCAGTAGATAGAGTTTAGAGAGAGATAGGACTTAGAAAAATTTGATAGATTGGACCCTCTCTCCCAGAGAGCTTCTGTACAAAAGGTCAACTTTGACCCTTCATAACTTACTGCTCAGGGGAGCAAATTCAGAGATTCTTTTTGCTATAGACTCAAAGGAGTCTTGCCTTTACAGGGGTGAAGGTGGTCTGAGTTTTTGTTTGCCAGGGTGGCAGTTATTCTTGCTGAAACACAAAGGGGTCAGGGTTATCCTAGAGGCTTCGTGTGAGCTGCCTACTCTGAGGTCCTATGGAGGTCTCAGAGTTACAGGTTATGGGCCCACCATCTAGGGTGCCCATATTCAATGGAGCTGGCTTCATATACTGGGAAAGTATGATGACAGGAGCTCTATGTGAGAAACGGTTTTGGGGAATAGTGAGTGGACGGGTGAGGCGTCCATCCAATCTTGGGATACCTCCAGGGTTTACAGGAGGAAAATTCACTAGAGATGCAGATTCATCTTCAACGGAGGAGACAAAGGAAGGAGAGGTGGTGGACAAAGGCAAGGAGAAGGAGACGGTCACACCAATAGCAGCCGGTTCGGCATTCATGTCACCTATTCCGAGGAACGAGGAGAATGATATCGTACGTGGGACTACAACAATATGGCGGCTAAGCACTTCATCCTCCGCCATCTTACTCAAGGGCTTGCATCTCCCCATTTGCAAGTAGAGAGGGCATCCGATCTTTCGATGGCCCTCATAGAGATGTATCGAAGTGGTACGATTCAGCAACAACAGTTGGTTGATCGGAAAATTAAGGAGTATGTATACAAAGGGGGGAAGATGTTGGATTTTTGCAATGAGCTTGCTACACTTTTCATGGAACTACAAAGTGTTGGAAAAGTATTTAGTGAAAAGGAAAAGGTTAATTGTTTACTGATGAAGTTACCCGAGGAGTTCGAGAACATAGTCAACCGTGTGCAGGACTTGGCGCACTCAAGGTGGATTTGGAATTCAGTAGTAGGGATGATTCTCGTTCGCGAGAATACAATTGAGATCCAAAAGGAGGAAAGAGTGGGCAAGCTTTAGCAGCTGGGACCGATTGGCGAAACAATGATTCCAGAAAAAAAGGTTGGAAATTATCGAGGGGAGGGGCAAAAAAATCTGACAAAGGAGTTCGGACCAAGGACTCCTAAGGGACTGTGCCATTTTTGTAAGAAACCCGGGCACTATATGGCGGAATGCACTAAGTTAACCGAGCTGCGGTTAAAGGAGGGGCAGACTGGTGGACCCGCGAGAGGAAAGAAAAAGGCCCTTGTGAAGCAAGTACATGAGGCGGAATCCGAGGATGAGGACGATGAACTCCTATTAGATGAGGAGTTGGAAACGAAAAACGAGGTCGAAATTCCACGAAAACAGAAATGTGCTTTCGGTGGATTGAAAGGTGAAGCAGGCAGGATTGTAGATTCAGGAGCATCCATGCACATGTGTAAAGATAAACACCTGCTCACTAAGATACGAAAGATTCCCACTGTAGAGATAGAGTACGGGGATGGGAGGATAGTCAATACTACTCTTGTAGGATCGGTAGATTTAAAAGTGTTAGTAGAAGGAAAGACATCTATAGTTACATTTTCCGATGTGTTGTTAATTCCAAAGCTGAACAAAAACCTCATCTCTACGTTTATTTTAGATGATAAGGGTTTTGATACTAGCACTAGGAAAGGAGTCTTTACTGCTAGCTTTGAGGAGGAAGTTTATTTCACTGCTGAAAAAGGTAGCCAAGGGATGTTTAGGCTGATTTTAAGTAATGAAAAGAAGAAACTTTATTATGCTGGTATTCATGATATAATGTTGTGGCATAAGAGGCTTGGACATGTGAATCTAGATAAGCTAAGAGAGATGTAAAAGATGGGAGTAGTGGAAGGAATTCAGTTCGGTGAAAGTGAGAATCTAAGTGATTGTAGTGGATGTGCTCAAGGTAAAGCACACAGGTTACCCTTCCCAAAAAATGCCACCTATAAGGGAGAAAAGATCTAGATTTAGTACACACAGATATTTGGGGGCCGGCCAGAGTGCCATCACCCGGGGGGAAGAGATTTATGATGACTATCACCGATGATTGGTTTCGGTATTCCAGAGTGTATTTTTTGAAAAATAAGTCAGAGGCTCAGGAATGTTTTAAACAATATAAAGCATGGAGTGAAAAACTCCATGAAACCTCAATCAAGAGAGTAACGAGTGACAATGGTGGAGAGTATACCTCTAACCAGTTTGAGGATTTTTTGAAAGAAGATGGAGTGCAACACCAAAAGACAGTTCCTGAAAATCCTGAGCAGAATGGTGTAGCTGAAAGATTAAATAGATAACTGAGTGATAGTGCTAGGAGTATGTTGTCCGATAAGAAGATAGGAAAGAAGTTTTGGGCCGAAGCAATGAATTGTGCAAATTATCTCAAAAATAGAGTTCTTACTTTAGGAGTAAAAGGCCAAACACCTTATGAGAGATGGACAGGCCGAAAATCAGATGTTTCACACTTAATGGTTTTCGGTAGTCAAGTGTTCAGTTTAGACACAGATCGATCAAACTGGAAGTTAGACCCAAAAGGAAAACCAGGATATCTACTAGGATATGATGAAGATGTAAAAGGATATAGAGTTTATGATCTCAAAAGAGAGGATATTATTCTAGTGAAGCATTTAGTGGTTATGGATGAAGGAAAATCTATTGATCCCTTTAAGCATACAAGGACAATCAAGATCAGATTTGAGTCAGAAAATTCTGATGACTTTGAGCTTCCTAACTATCCAGGATTTCAAGAAGATGATGATCTTACAGGTACGGATCAGATCGAGAAGGACCCAAATGTGGAACCCCTTCTATTAACTCCAACCGAAGCGGAAGACGTGGTGGAAATCGACCCGGAATCAAGGGATAGGGGAGAAGTAGAAACTGTTTGCAAGAATCCTAGAGAACCATCTATTCCGGCAACCGAGTTTGAGGGAGGAAGAAGATGCAGCAAAAGACTGGAAGAGAGACCAGTTAACAATAAGGTAACCAAACTGTCTCACCTTGATGAACCTCAAACTTATAATGAGGCAATGACTTGTCCTGAAAGAAATCGGTGGAAGACAGCCATTAACGAGGAGATGGCCTCAATTATGGCTGCCGATACATGGGAATTGGTGGATTGTCCTCCTGACAGGAAGCCAATTGGGTGTAAGTGGGTATTTTAGCTGAAACTCAACCCGGATAACACCATTGAGCGCTACAAGGCTCGGTTAGTGGCGAAGGGATTTACCCAGAAAGAAGGAATTGACTACGAGGAGACTTTTGCCCCGGTCGTCAGGTTTCCTTCGGTTCGGATACTTCTTAGTATGGCGGCAGCAGAAGACATGGAAGTGAATCAGATGGACATCAAGACGGCCTTCCTACATGGAGAGTTGGAAGAGGAAATTTTTATGCGACAGCCCGAAGGATTTGTGGAGCAAGGGGAGGAAAGCAAGGTATGCCGATTGATCAAATCTTTGTATGGGCTGAAACAGGCGCCCCGGCAATCGAACAAGAAGCTCGATGAGTTTCTTACATGTTTGGGATATATTCGGATCAGCTCAGATCACTCTATATATTTGTTTGAAGATGAGGAAGGAATTATTTTTATTGCAATTTATGTCGATGATTTGCTTGTTTTAATAAATCTATGGATAAAATAAATAAATTGAAGAATGAATTAAAAGGAAGATTTGAGATGAAGGATATAGGAGAAGCAAGGTATATTTTGGGAATTAAGGTAGAGAGAGACAGAGATAGAAAGATAATAAGATTAACTCAAAAAGAGGCCATTGGAAACATGTTAGAAAAATTCCAAATGGACAAGGCTAATAGGTTTACCACTCCTACGGAATTAAAGAAGGGAAGTGAGGGGAGTGAGGAAGAGGGAGTTATAATCTTAGATGATGAGGAAGGCCTCGAAAAGAAAAGATTTATGCAGACCATCCCTTATAGACTAGTAGTGGGCAGCCTAATATATTTTATGAATTGTACCCGTCCGGACATAGCCGCAGCTGTACGAGTACTAAGTAGGAGTGTGAATGCTCCCACTAAAAAAGATTGGGAGGCAGCTAAGAGAGTCGTTAGATATCTCATAGGAACTAGGGATCTATGGTTGCATTTGGGTGGGAACAATACTGACATCACCACTTGGAGTGATGCCAGCTATGGGGATGCTCCTATCAGGAGATGCACATCTTGATATGTATTGTAAGTGGGTGATGGGGCTTGCTGCTGGAGGAGCAAGCAGCAAAAGGTTATTGCTCAGTCCACCATGGAGGCTGAGTACATGGCTTCTTGCTCTGCTATAAAAGAATTAATGTGGGTCAAGTCTTTGCTTGGTGAGCTTGGTCATCTTAAGAGTGGTGTTCAAAAAGTGTTTTGTGATAATCAGGCTGCCATTGCCGTTTCTGCCAATCCTAAACATCATTTTAAAGCCAAACACATAGATATCAGACTTAGCTTTGTTAGGAAGAAAGTAGAAAACAAGATTATCAGTTTGGAGTATAAACCAGATAGTGAAATGGTAGCAGATATGATGACCAAACCTGTTCCATCCCCTAAACTATTTTTTTGCCGAGAGAAGTGTGGTCTTAAAATAAAGAGTGAATAGAACATAAGCGTAGTGTAGAAATTAAATGTTATTTTAGTATTTTCTAGGTTTTGTAAAATGCAGAAAAGAAGCCGAGGCAGTCTGCCTCTAACTTCTCTCTTCAGCTCCCACACTTGTCGTAGTCACTGAAGGTTGAAGAGGGAGCTAGAGCCATGGCTGCCTATGCTGATTAGAGATAGAGTTACGGGTTGTAGATTTTGGTAGATTTACTAAAATGTAAATTGACGGACCTAGGGTATGAACCTGGTACTTACCGCCCGTCAACTTAGCCTGTAGCCTTAGCCATTTAGTCTGCCATCATGCTTGAAGATATATAGTTTGATAGGTATTTAAATGTTAACACGTAGTCTATTTCATTTAACGGATCTTTAAACATAGACACACTTTGTAAAGTACGGCGTACGAAACATCCGAAACGAATACTGCGCATTTTGTTTAGAAAGCGAAACAAATACTGCGGAAGTATTTATGACGGTCACGATTGTAATCCGGCTTAATCGGACGGCCACGAAGCATGCCGATATCGTGGAATAGGTTTTCGGCGGTTTGCGGTTTACGTCACGTCAATTGCCACGTGGCAAAATCACATTGGATTGCGACATCTCTTGGGATTCCAAAAACGAATCCAAAAATGGCATGTGTCGACTTGTTGGCCATGTTGTACAATATCCGTACATAAAGTACATCGGCACTTGTACCTTATGTACGATACACTATTATGATTGGTGCCGTACTTCAGTAGATAGAGTTTAGAGAGAGATAGGACTTAGAAAAATTTGATAGATTGGACCCTCTCTCCCAGAGAGCTTCTGTACAAAAGGTCAACTTTGACCCTTCATAACTTACTGCTCAGGGGAGCAAATTCAGAGATTCTTTTTGCTATAGACTCAAAGGAGTCTTGCCTTTACAGGGGTGAAGGTGGTTTGAGTTTTTGTTTGCCAGGGTGGCAGTTATTCTTGCTGAAACACAAAGGGGTCAGGGTTATCCTAGAGGCATCGTGTGAGCTGCCTACTTTGAGGTCCTATGGAGGTCTCAGAGTTACAACTTTACGGACGGTAGGTACCATGATCAATTTAGTAAAACCTACCAAGTATACTTCCTGTCTCTCTAGAGGGCATAGGTAGCCATGGCTCTGTCTCCTTATCCAGCCTTTAGTGACTACAACAAGTGTGGGGGCTTGGGGAAGGGAGTTAGAGGCAGACTGCATTTGCCTTTTTCTATCCTAATATAGACCTAGAAAATACATAAATATCAACACTTCCCTTATTTTCTAGTCTATTTTCTTTTCAACTCCCACAAAAAAATGAAAACAAGCACCCGCTCCCCCTTTTTCTTTTTCCTTTTCCTTTTCCTTTCCTAAAACTTTAAGAAAATACCCTCATATTTTAAAAGGTCTATTAGATATGTGGAAATAAACATTCCATCTTGTTGATCCCACATTTTATTTAGCATCTCATTTTTCATAAATCTGAGCAAAGATTTTATCCACGTCATCTCTTTTCCATCCATACAAAATCCGATTTCCCTCTTGCAGTTCAAATAACCAGCCACATCTCCAACGTGCAACACACCCAGATGCTTATCCTTTTACAAGCACTCCTTGATAGATGGCATCACTCCCATTAGTGATGTCAAGTCCATTACCCCCCAAGTTTTCCGAAAAAACAAGTATCCCCGCTAAGTTCCACATAAGATCTACGTCTTTCGTACTCATATTTTTATCCATGATACTCACCCCATTTTCTGAACTTTCCTCACTCTCTCCCATGGAATTCTTTCCACTCACTTTCTAACTTTATTCCCAATAAATATTTCTCCTCCTCTAAACCTTTCATTAATTTTTTTTTCCCCTATCCTTTACAACCTCCTCTAGTTTTAATTCTCATTTTTCCTCGAAATCCGTTAAACTCTCCCTATCCGACCAGTTTTCTGTTTCCAACATATCGATAAAATTATCCCAATTATTTCTAAGTCCCTAAAGTACTTCCTTTCTCTTTACTTCCCTTATACCTCCAAAAGCACACAGTTGCTTTTATGGAATTTCTATGTACTTTTCTCTCTTCTCCATTCTACCGATGTGAAAAAGCTCCAAAATTTCTTCATCCTCTTTCTCCTCTTCCCTTTCTTCCTCCTCATCCACATTCCAACTTCTAAGTTCTTCCAAAAAAAGGCATTCCTCCATATAGTGACCTGGTTCTCTACAAAAGAAGCAAACCCCCTTTTTCAAAGCTCCCTTTTCTTTTCCTCTCTTTTTCTTTCCACTAAAGTTCCGATAAGGTTTACCTTTGTCTTTCTTTCTATCATTACGCTTTTGCTTGTCACCGACGTTCCTCTCATCACGTTTCCACCATGCACCACCAGCTGTTAATGCATTCACCCTGTCATTTTCCCGAAAGCTCCAAAGTGCTTTCCCTCACAAAAAATATCCCATGGTAATGTTCCAAGTCCATGAGGAACCATCCATTGCTTGCAACTCAGAGACCTCCATAGGACCTCAGAGTAAGCAGCTCATACGAAGCCTCTAGGATAACCCTGACCCATTTGTCTTTCAGCACGAATACCGGCCACCTTGGCAAACAAAAACTCTAACCACGTTCACCCCTCTGCGCGGTTTCCGTTTCGGAACCGTAACGTACTCCGTACTTTACAAAGTGTATCTATGCATGACGTATATAGTTTCCGTTAAATGGATTAGTTCACGTCTAACTATTTAAATATTTGTCAAACCTTATATACTTTACCATTGGTTTTAGACTTGTAGGATAAAGCTAACCACTACCGGCTAGCTTGACGGATGACAGGTACTAGGATCAAATCGTGGGTCTGTCAAGTATCTTTTTAGTAAACCTACTAAAAATTGTTGCCTGTCACTCTTTGGACAGCACAGGTCGCCATGGCTCTAGCTCCCTTTTCAACCTTCAGTGACTGCGACAAGTGTGGGAGATGAAGAGAGGAGTTACAAGCAGAGTGCCTTGACTTCTTTTCTGCATTTCATTTTAGACCTATAAAATACTAAAAGAACCATTAATTTCTACAGTCCCTTTATTTTCTAGTCACTTTTAAATTTCACACCACACTTTTCCCTGCATAAAATTAGCTTAGGGGAAGAAACAGGTTTGGTCATGATATCTGCTACCATCTCGCTATTTGGTCTATACTCGAAACTGATTATTTAGTTTTCTACCTTCTCTCTAATAAAGTTGAGTCTAATGTTTATGTGTTTGGCTTTAAAATGATCTTTAGGATTGGCAGCAATAGCGATTGCTGCATGATTATCACAAAAAAAAATTGCACACCACTCATAAGGTGACCAAGCTCACCAACCAAAGACTTGACCCACATCAATTCTTTTAAAACATAACAAGAGGCCATATACTCATCCTCCATGGTGGACTGAGTAATAGCCTTTTGCTGTTTGCTACTCTAGCAATAAGCCCCATCACCCACGTATAATACATATCTAGAAGTACATCTCCTCATCGGAGCATCACCATAACTGGCATCACTCCAAGTAGTGATGTTGCAATTCTGTGGTCTCCATTGACCCAGAGAATGAGCAGCTTATGTAAAGCCTCTAAGATAATATTTGCCCCTTCTACTTTTTCCGTTGAATAAGCGCCGCCCAAGCACACATATATTCTCACCACTCTCACGTCGTTGGACGAAATTTCAGCGAACTGACACAGCGTAGGATGAGTTGTGTTTTGGGCTTTAAATGTGATCTTCTTACATCGCTACTTTGATTAGCGACCGTCCGATCGTCCAAATCTGGCGGTTTAAATAAAAAATACCTCAAAACTCACAGATTTTATTGTTTTTGTCCGAATGTTTTTCAAACTTTAGACATGACGTTTAATTCTCTATCGATCGATGTGCAACTCAACCCTGTTACTAGTGTTAGGTATCGGGTAAATTCATATCGTGATAATCTCGATATTCGATATATCCAAAATCGATGGAGTAGGATCCTGGATATATCGTACCGAGACTAACATAAATTATCGCGATATATAGTATTTTTTAAATTTATTTTTTTTTATTTTTTTATATAATATGTTATTTTAGCGAAAAAGTCAAATTGTCTAATACGCCACGTACGCCGTGATTTTCGTTCCGTGACTTAAATGTAGACGCCGCAAAATGTAACCGACAAAAAAGTACTAATTCTGAAATTGTAATGATTAATTATTTGGGGTATGGTTACACGAAGAGGTCTCTGTAATAGTACGGACAACAAAATTTATGTATTACAGAGGCCTCGGGTACATCGCGCATCTTTTGTCAAAAAGTTTTACATACGTGTTCTGATTTGAGTGGTTCCACGTAAGCTGACTACCAAATCTCAAAAATCATCGAATATCTAGAAACCGACCTTTTTCGTCTGGAAAACCGTACCTGCGTATGACGTACGTGTACTTCACAAGTGTACCTCGTCAATGTACCTCAGAGATCTCTTTCGCTCTGCTGACTTTCAGGAAAAAACCGTATTTCTTTCCGGCAAAGATTTTATAGTCACTTTGTCCGAAGTCACGAGACTTTGAAAACATGTGGGATTTTTTTTTTTTTTTTTTTTTTAGCTTCGATATATCGACGATACGATATATTGGCGATATATCGCGATAATTTGAAATTCGATATATCGAAGCGATATATCGAAGCGATATATCGATTATCGGATACCAAAAATTTGATATATATCGAATATCGGCAAACGGTCCTCGATACCCAACACTACACCGCCAATCGTTATTAGCGTTGTGTACGCTAATTCCGTCCCGCTTTTTTTATTTTTATTCTCCATTAGTGTAGTTCATTCTATTTTTTTATTTATTCTATTTAGGGTTATTTTTAGTACGTTGTCTCTTAAATAGAGTGGTGTACGGTCAATGTCAGACCGTACATAAATGTACCTTTTTAACTTAAAAAGTACAATAAATTAGTTTTAGTAACCGCGAACGCATGAGAATGTGCGTAAAAAAAATCAGGTCGTAAAAAATCCCGTTCCCACATATTCGTCCGACAGCCGTGTTTCGACCGTGTGAATGTACGA